>CM056600.1:42928039-43046618 GCA_029721355.1 Tegillarca granosa
AGCTTTGAAAATTACAGTTATTTTCTCATGATTTCAACTAAAAATCCTGAGGCTTAAGGGGTTAAAGCTGCCTTACATTAGCTCTTTAAGGACTTTTAGGGGGCTTTAAGGGTCGCTTTAATATGCCTTTAAGGAGGTATTTAAGGACTCATTAAATATCCTTAATGGAACTGAAATTGTTAAGGATCATTTAAGGAAAACTTTATATTATTTTAATCATTACCTTTTTTAAAATTTTATTTGATAAAAACTTTTGCATTTATTAATTTGGGAAAAATAAAGTGAAATAAATTAATTTTCTTTATATAATTTTTTAATTTTTTTTTACATTTTATTTATTTTAATTTAATTTTTATTTATTTATTACATTTTTAGTGAAATTGGATGCAAATTTATTAAACAGAAATTACAAGAAAATTTTATCATTAAAATTTTCCTATGCTATCCGCTCTCACCGGGAATCGAAACCTGGTCCCTCAAATTAGGAGTCCATCACCTTACCTATGTAGTTAGATTGATACCTAATGTTGATAATTATAAAATATGTCCCTAACAATATGCAAATGAAATCAAGAAAGCAAGTAGGTCATTTTTCATTTATTTGTGAAAATGTTTCTTCTATTTCTTTTAAAATATCTCTTACATAAAAGGATTAAATTAATTTTTTTTATTTATTTATTATTATAAAAATTTCATATATAATTTGCTGCAGTCATCATTTTCATCTATATATAGAATTTTATTTGCATTAGATAAAATATGTGTTGATGGGAATGCATTCCAAAAATTTTCCTGTAATATACTAGTATATCTAACATCAATCAGCAAGATGGTGTTTGATGATCAAGTATATTAATCACTTTATAAATTTATGTTGATGACATCTGTTCTTTCTAACTCCTTTTACTTGAAAATTATTATTATTTATATGTAATAATTAGAGATGTAATTGATACAGAAGAGACAGTATAATTGGGCCATAATGTCCAAATAATAAATAAATAAATAAATAGATATGGTCTTCCCGAATCTATTTTCAAAATAAAATAAACAATAATTTTTTTCTGGAATCTGCAGTATATATAATATACTAGGGTACTAGTAATATAATTCAGAAATTTCGTGTGTGTGTGTGTGTGTGTGGAGGGATTACCTATTTTTCACCGTCAAGTTGTGAATAAAATACAGAAAGAGATAATAGTCAGAAATTGACTATATAGAAAGGGAGAGCTGTTTTTTTTAAATCCATTTACGGGCAAGTCAAGAATTCAATGTACAAGAGAGAGAGAGAGAGAGAGAGAGAGAGAGAGAGAGAGAGAGAGAGAGAGAGAGAGAGAGAGAGAACTGACTACATTGAGGAAGAGACAAATAAGGGGCATCAGCGGAAACTAAATATTTTAAAGAAAGTGATATAAGGAGCTGAATAGGCTGAGAGACAGAAAGAGATAGAGAGGGGGGTTAGCGGAAACTGAATATTTTCGAGAGAGGAAGAGAGAGTATCCACTTGTGTTTCAGAGAGAGAGAGAGAGAGAGAGACAGAGAGAGAGAAAGAGAGAGAGGAAGATCAGCGGAAACTTAATATTTTAAAGAGAGAGAGGGGGACTGAATATGCTGAGAGAGAGAGAGAGAGAGAGAGAGAGAGAGAGAGAGAGAGAGAGAAACATCTTAAAGGATCCTTAAAGCCTCCTTTAAGATCCTTAAAATTTCAGTTCCATTAAGGATCCTTAAAGATCATTTAATATGTCCTTAAAGAGTCCTTTAAAGATGGAATGGCTTTGAGGAGGCTCTAGGACACCTTTAAGGATCTTTAAGGACAAATTTAAGGGTCCTTAAAGGCGGATTGGTCTTGTGTAACTGAAACTGATGAAGTACTATGGGCAATATGTTTAATTAGGTATATCCAACGTATGTTGGATCGAAGTTTGAAATTCCAAATTTTTCCAAATTCAATTATTCGAACACCCTCCCCGATTCTTAGAACCCAAGTTAAAGATCAATGAAATTCAAATAATCGAAATTTGACTCATTTAAAACAGATGTATAGCTATATACAAACTTATACTGCATATATTTGACGTCACATTAGTTTCGGTTTTTTTTTTCAAATTTGATTTTGCGCGTGATGGATGTAGCTAGTAGACAGGTGGTGCTTCCCTGGTGGAGGTTCACTTGTTTAACAAAATTAGCCAGTTTTCAAAGTTTTCACTTTAATTTTTGGATTGTCAAAAAGAAAAATGAATAAAGTATATTACTTTTTAGTTAAGCTTTTTATTATGACTGCATTTTATGCTATTTTGAATTTAAACTTTCAAATGGCGTTGCTTAATTGATAGAACCAAATCAAATCAAAACTAAATATAAAAGAATATGCATATTTTACTTAGTGACAGCTAAAACCTTTTTTATTTCAATGTGATCTTAAAATTAAATGAAACAATAGTTTCAATAGTTGCATCACTCATTTCAGTAATAAAATAACGAAACATTTTTTGCATCTCAACATACGAAACCATATAGTGACTGTCCAATTTATTATTTCATTGTACATTTTTCACATCTCAAAAACTATGTATTTAATATACATATACATGTTAATTTTTATTATAGCTTTAGAAAATGATAATGCATTGAAAAAACACAAATTTAAGCAGCATGAGGAAACGAAATAGATATAGCACTATGAAACACTACAAAATTTAAGGCGAAAAAAGAAATGGCTTGCTCAAAACTGATATCGGAATTCACAACAGAGGAACTATATTGTTGTTCCGAAACCTACCAAACAAATGAAGAAGTGTTAGATTACCTGGTTACCCAATCAGATCGTGTTGAGGCAACTTGTAATAAAAATGATATGTCAACAAAACTGTGTAAATATTTTCTTTGTGTTCTGTCAAAAGCTTTAAAATGTCAGATTAGGTCATCTAAAGTGGTCCTGATATTAAGTTGCATAAGAGAAAGCAGACTGCTACAAACTCATATTATCGAAAGTTTAAAAGATCTCACTAAAACAAACAGTCAAACCGAGTTACTTCAAATTTTAACATGCACTATTTGTATACTAGACGAACTTCTTCTGCGCATGCCTCGATCATTCCCCCAAAATCTTGGACTTATTGTCTTCATAACGAATGTGGCGGAAAACTATGGCCATTCTCAGGAACAGGTATATGAATGGTCTCAGTTTGATGAAATTCACAATAAGGCAAAAACACTTAGAAACGCTGCAATTCTTGAATTGTCAAAACCAACAGTTAATAAAGATGGTGATCACAACAAATTTAAGCCCCCTCCAAACAACTTTAGAGAGATCCCCGTTCTTCCATGTATATCAGACATATTTCCTACATCTGAATTGTACTTACGCCCAATCATAAGTAAAGGATCCTACCAAAACCTCGATCATTATTTAGATGTTCAGTTCAGATTATATCGAGAGGACTGTTTATCTCCTCTACGAGAAGGAATTGCTGAATATATATCACAAAAAGAATCAGGAAAAAAGGAGGTCCATAGACTTCAGGATGTCAGACTCTACAAGAATGTTAGAATTACAAACAAAGAAATAGCATTAGATGGACTGGTCTACTGGGTGGAGTTGGATCCACGTCATTCTGCACGAATAAGATGGGAATCGAGCAATAGGTTAATTTATGGATCTCTAGTTTGTCTATCATCGAATGATTTTAACTCTCTTTTGTTTGCTATTGTAATGGAATCCGATCGTGATATGCTTCAAAAGAATGGACTGTTGAAAGTTCAGTTCTCAAGTTTACTTCAGATTCCAGGAAATTTATCAAGAATGAGTTTCACAATGGTTGAAACAACATCGTATTTTGAAGCATATCGACATGTCTTGGCGAGCTTGCAGAAAATACAGAAAGGCGATTTGCCATTTGAAAAATATATTGTTCATTGTAAAAAAGATATTTCACCACCATTTTACCTTCGTGGTGAAACTATATTTTATGACCTCTTGCCTGTTATTAGCAATACAAAGATTTCTTTGTCAAACATAAGCAGTCGGGATAGATATGTGAGAGGGAAAATGAATTTAAACAGTAAACAGAAACATGTTGACGTTTTAAACGGTGATTGGCCATCAGCAGAAGATCTTCGTCTTGATAAGTCACAATATGACGCTTTCAAATCGGCGCTTACCAAGGAGTTTGTTTTAATTCAGGGACCACCGGGTACCGGCAAAACGCATGTCGGATTACAAGTAGTTAAAACTTTGCTACATAATCCGAGAGAACGCACAAGACCACTCTTAATAGTTTGTTTCACAAACCATGCATTAGATCAGTTTATGGAAGGTATCATTGAGTTTATAAGCGAATGTGACGCTTACGAACATATTGTACGGGTCGGTGGAAGGTGTTCAAATGAAACGATCAAACAGTTTACCCTGAAACAAAAACGAAGACGATTTGCAAACTACAGATCCCTGTATAGTAAACTTAAAACATTACAAGAGGGTATTTCAAAAAAGAAATGGCGACTACGCATGAGCAAAGAAGTTGTTATTGGTACAAAACTTAAAGATTTTGTTGAAGAAGAATTTAAAAATTTATTTGATGCAGACGAAGAAAACGGTCAAGGAAAAACAAGATTTCTTCCTTTATATAACTGGCTTGGTGTGACGAAACAAAATTGGATCACAGCGTCAAGCAGAAAATATGAAAACTTGAAACAACAACTAAATATTCAACATCAACAAATAACACAGTTGTCCGAATCAGAGACATTGGATATCGTTGACGAAAGTACAGAAAGTAAAGACGCCATCGATGTGAAAACGGATGCTGACATAACGAAGGAAGACAGGCAAATTGAAGAGGAGGAACTGGTGGTAAAAACAGAATTTAATGAGGACCTGGGTTTGAATCTTAATGTTCAACTTAACCAGATTTTGGAAAGTAATGAATATGGTTTTGAATTACTTCAAATAATATCGATGTGCGCCTGTGATTCATTAAAAGAATTGACAAAAGAAGATTATATGCTTGACCACGAAGTCAAAAGAGCAGTTAAAAGCACCATCTGGAAGATGCCTTATATAAAAAGATGGAAATTGTATCGATATTGGCTAAAAAAATACAAACAAAACACAGAGGCTGATCTTACTTTTGAAGAACTAGAATTCAAAACGACAGTCGAAGAATATAAGCGGGAAAGAGCATTAGAGGATCAACGCATCCTGGAACAGTCATCTGTCATTGCAATTACAACAACTGGAGCTGCCCGGTATCAGGATGTGTTAAGAAACGTTGGACCAAAGATAATTCTTGTTGAGGAAGCAGCTGAAGTACTTGAAGCACACATTGTATCTACTTTAAGCCCCCGGTGTGAACATTTAATACTGATCGGTGACCACAAACAGTTAGAACCAAAACCTGCCGTTTTCGAGCTAGCAAGAAAATATAATTTGTCCCTTTCAATGTTCGAAAGAATGATAAAAAATGACTTATCCTATCATTGTTTACAGAGACAACATCGAATGAGGCCAGAAATATCAAAAATGATTAAACACATTTATCCAATTCTACAAGACAACGAAAACGTGCTAGAGTACGACCATATACGTGGTGTGAAAAATGACGTTTTCTTTCTTAACCATAGGTACAATGAAACATTTAATGACGATAGCAGAACTTATTCAAATCAATATGAAGCAGAATTCATTCCCAAGTTGTGTTGTTATTTGATGAAACAGGGATACAAGCCATCACAAATAACCGTTTTAGCTGCATATTCCGGTCAGATGTTTTCCATCAGGAAACTCATGCCAAAGTCACAATTTGAAGGTTTGCGTGTATGTGTTTTGGATAATTATCAGGGAGAAGAAAATGATATAATCATTTTATCACTTGTTCGAAATAATACCAGTGACATCGTCGGATTTCTTAAAAGAGAAAATAGAACATGCGTAGCTCTTTCAAGAGCCAAAAAAGGTCTTTATATTTTGGGTAATTTAGGAATGCTTCAAAGGTCTAGTCCATTATGGGACAAGGTGTGTCATGATTTACATCAAATGAATGCAGTTGGTGAGGAACTTCAATTGTACTGTCAAAATCATCCGGGGGATAATGAAATACTTGCTAAAAATCCCCATGACTTTGAGAGAGCGCCAGATGGGGGATGTGAAAGGAAATGCGACTTTAGATATCCATGTGGACATGCCTGTAAGTTTTATTGCCATCCAGTGGATACAAAGCACATTAACGAGTTCAAATGCGTTAAACAATGCCCCTTGGTTTGTGAAAATTTGCATCCGTGCCCAAAAAAATGTCATTATCCAACTAGTTGCGATTGTCAAGTAAAAATTATTAAACTTCTGACTTGTGGTCACGACGCTAAGATGAAATGCTACAAAGATCCAAATCTGCACAACTGTAAAATTGAGGTAGATGTAACATATCCAAAGTGTAAGCATAAAACAAGAATGGAATGTTGGAAAAGTGTCAAACTAGATATATTTAAATGTTCAAAGGAAGTTACAGTTAAGCATCCAAGATGTCAACACGATATTCTTGTTCCATGTTATGAAAGTGAAAATACCACTATGCTTAGTATAATCTCTTGTAAAGTGAAATGTAATAAGCTATGTGAAAACGATCATCGTTGTGAAAAGGTTTGTCATCATCCTTACAGTTGTCATTGCCACATACAAATGACGAAAATTCTAAAATGTGGACACAGTGCCAAAATACCATGTAATAAAGATCCCAATGGTCAT
Organism: Tegillarca granosa; assembly: GCA_029721355.1. NCBI lineage: Eukaryota > Metazoa > Mollusca > Bivalvia > Arcoida > Arcidae > Tegillarca > Tegillarca granosa. The sequence goes on from CM056600.1 coordinate 42,934,779, forward strand.
TTATGTACAGAGATGGTCCAGGCTACATATCCGGAGTGTAAACATGAGGTCACTATAGAGTGTTGGAAAAGTGAGAAACTTAATGTTTATAAATGCAGAGAAAGAGTAACCGTTACACATCCAAAGTGCGACCACGCTATTGAAATGGAATGCTGTGATAGCAAAGATACTCAACTTATCCGTTGGAAGATATGTAAGGCAAAATGTAGCAAAGTATGTGCTAATGGGCATTGTTGTCAAAAGACCTGTCATTTTAGTATACCATGTTCTTGTGAAGAGCATGTGGAAAAAGTTGTCCCAGCTTGCGGCCATATACAAATAATGCCATGTTTTAAAAATCCACAATCATTTAAATGCCTTGAGGTCGTATCAAAAAAAGTACCAGTTTGTGGACATAATCAAGAAATGCCTTGTAATCTTGATCCAATGTTACATAATTGCAAAACAATTGTTGAAAAATATTGTTCGAACAATCATTCGATGATGTTAAAATGTTGCGCTCCACAAACAGTGATTGACAGACTCTGTAAAGAACTTGTTAAAAAAAAATTGCAAAACTGTGAACACAAGGTTACTTTACCATGTAACAAAGATGTGAACGTGTATAAATGTACACAAATGATTGATATAAAACATAAGATATGTGGCCATTGTGTGAAGGTACAATGTTCCAATAACCCAGAAAGAGTGCCAAACAAATATGGCCTTACAAAAATTGACCGTTACATGGGTTTAAGATTAGGATGTTTATCAGAGTACCCAATATGTACAACTAAAATCCAAATTTCCTGTTCAAAAGGACACGTACGTGAAATTTTATGTAGTGAACAGAAGGTATCAAAATGTTCTCATCAGTGTGGAGAGTTGCTTCCATGTGGTCATGAATGTTCTGGTACCTGTGCAAAGTGTGAAGAAAATAAAAGTCACGATGTATGTCTATCCAATGTGGTTAAGAAATGCAATGCCGGTCATACGACTCAAGTTAAGTGTTTCAAATTGTCAACCTTTTTGTGCAAGGTCAAGTGTAACACGGTACTAGCATGCGGTCATAAATGTACAAAAACTTGCAATGAGTGTATGCATGGAATGATGCATCAGCCATGTACACAGGTATGTAATGAAAAGCAGTTTTGTGGACATTCTTGCTTTCGATCAGCTTGTGGAACATGTCAACCGTGTAGTATCAAATGTCATACAAGATGCGGTCATGGATCGTTCATGACATCATGTTCAGCGGTTTTTCATCTTTGTAAAAAAGAATGCCCATGGACTTGCAGTCATATAAAATGTACACGTTTATGTTATGAACCATGTGACAGAGAGCCGTGTAACAAACCATGTCAGAGGAGGTTACATTGCGGGCATAAGTGTGTAGGATATTGTGGAGAGCCATGTCCTAGGATATGTCGAATGTGTGACAAACAACAGTTCGAACAATTAAGACGTCATCTCCCACGTAACAGGGAAGTTTTTGTCGTGAGTCTTCCAGATTGTGGACATGAATTCAATTCAGTGTATATAGATCGTCATATCTCAGGTGGAATCGGTGATGCAAATAATGTGCTTTTAGGGCTTGTTAAATGTCCAACTTGCCAAAAAATTATCCAGTGGCATCCACGATATGGTAATAAAATAAAGAAACATAGAAATTTGCTAATGACAATAAAACAACATTTACTTCAACATTATAAGGAATTTCCATTAAAACTTATTGATGAGTCGATGTTCTATTTGAAGGAATTTGATATGTTTTGTAGTCGCCTCTACGACACTGATGACACAGGCATTGAATATTTATTGTCTGATGTAATGCCTGAAGTGGACGTGTTGTTAAGCAATCTAGAGTCCATACACAGTAATAGAAAAATAAGTTGTCAGCAGATATTAGACATAAGATGTTGTATGATAACAATTGCTATCATCTGGCTGATACAAGTTTTTCTTTTAGACACAAAAAACGAATCAAACGAAGATTGTTTGGAGGATGAAAACCATCGGCATGTGCCTGACTGGAAACGAACATTAAGAACAATAATTGCATCATCTGACAGATTAATCGATTTTGATGAAGGGCGTCTACAGTTTTTGAGAAAAGCTACTGAAGATGATTTGTCTGCTATGCACAAACTTATATTAGTGGGCACATCTCACCAAAGGTCTCTCACTGTGATGAAAAACGTTCCACTGATTGATAAACCAACGATAGATATCCATTGCAAAGATTGGTTGGTCTGCAAAGCAGGTGAGTTGATTTTTTCGATCTGAGTGCGTGCGAGTAGAATGAAGGTCGTTATGCTCATTCGCACAACTCACGCATACACGAACTTTTTCTTAGAGCTATTCCTAAAGAATTAAGAAATTCTGTTTTAAATACTAATACGACATTAAACAACATAACAACCAACATTGGCTGATTTTAAATACCTAGAATGCGTCATATGACGGTCAGTGTAGAAGTTTTTATATTTCTTATATCAACTTGTTTGAATTCAACTGAGTTTAATATTCCCAAAACTAATTTAGTTCTATTATATTTAAAACACAAAAGATTAAGATAAATGCATTTTTGATATAACTACAGTATTTTAACATTTACTAGAACTTAATCTATTATTGTTGTTTTATATCTAGGAATTAATTAAGAATTGATATATTATTAACACAAATTGATACAGCTAATACTTTTCTTTATTTCATTTAGGTCACGCATGGTCAACAGCATTCGACAATAGTAAAACCTGCAAACAATGTGGAGAAGATGTTATACATGTAGTTGGATGTGGTGACTTTGACATACATGGTGAACAAATATTAACTGAAATAAGTGATTTAGAATATGTCAATGAGCAAAAGGGGACAAAATTCAAAGGCATTTTGAACAGCAATCAAATTGAACGAGATGTTGATATAGACATCCGGAAGCAAAGACATATCGGAAGACAACGTGGACGAGGAAGAGGCCGTGTGCACAAAAGTGAACAAGAGAACTGGAGACAAATAAATAGTCAAATGCATTTCAATGGCGATAGAACCACAACAAAAGCATTCGGAATTACTAGGGATTTAGATTTTAATTCCAAACAAGGTGAAAACCCGAATAATTATGCATCAAGTAGACCATTGTCGAAAAATCAACAAAGAACAAAAGACAGAGGCAGACCTAAGGGATCAGTGCAACAAAGCAATAACGACACCACCGCTGTTAAAAGAACAGAAAAATCAAATGAAGGACAGTTACAAGGTCAAGGTAATCGTGGTTCTGGTGAAAACCAACAAAATGAAAATGCTGACACAGTAAGAAACTCATTTACTGGACAGAGAGGAAGAGGTAGACAGTTTAGAGGCGGAGGTAGGGGCAGAGGTAGGGGCAGAGGCAGAGGCAGAGGAAAACTTAATTCATAAACCGCTCGTGTATTGAATTTATGTGCTTAAATAAACAAGAATTAATTAAAAAGGTAATGTTTAAAATGTCCTGTACGCAGTACTCAAACAACGAATTCTATATCATCGCCAAATGTTAAGCTAATGGAAAAGGTTTATGCAATTATGTATAAATACTGGTACGCTTTCTTTTGAAATTATCATGTCATGACCGATATGTTATTAATTGTTTAAGTAAACATATCTATGTACGTGAACAAAACATTGAGAAATTATTGAACAAACTGCATACTAGAACTTATGTATTCCGTTATTGTTGTTTTATATCAATGGTTAAATTAATTTTTCATGGAATAGCTTTAAACTATTTTATTTATATTTTATTTTATCATGACGTTGCTTTTTAGAATGGTATACATATATATATATATATATATATATATATATATATATATATATATATATATATATATATATATATATATATATATATATATATCTTTTTCATGTTAAATAAGAATTCTAGGTACTAACTAGATGAAATCTGGAATCAAACCGATTATTTAGAGTCATATGCTGTACATTGTTAGATATGGTTCTATTCTCAAAAATGTTCTTTTTGTAAGTCTTTCATTTAATTTTTTTTTATCGTAATGTTATTTTTGGTTCTATTTAAAATTAAATAAACAAGAATATTACTTTTTCAAGCCAATCAAATTAGCATTATCGACTTGACACATTTAAAACAAAATGGCAATTTCACAGTCACTTTTAGCTTCGAAATCATCTCAAGGCAACCAAAAAAATGATAAAATATTTGTTAATGTTTTAATGAATTAATCGACATTTACTTTCATGTTGATCAAGAGGCTCCGTTACTTGCTAATTTTGAACCTATTGCACCAATCAGATCACAGACTTCACCTGATAAAACCTTTTCGAAGCGTCATTTGTAAACATGTCTTTTTCCAGAAGAGTCTGTTAAGCACTTCATAAACGATTGGCAAATTAACAAAGCATTCGTAATCTGATAGTTCATGGAAATATTTGTCAATTAAAGAGCCTCTTGCTCAGCTGAAAAATGCCAGTCGAATAAAGTCATTAATAGGAAAAAGTCGAATGGGACAGAAAAAGATAAACACATATAGGGACCACTGATTTAAGAACTACCCTATATTTTTATAACAACAATGGCTATGATGCATTAAGGCTTTTAAAACAGCATTTCATTTAATATTGATAAAATACAATTTACAATATTTTCTAAAAAATGTTATGAATTTATGGTCTGTTAGATATTTTGTTCGTGAAAATTTAATCAGTTTTAATTAGGTATATTTACATGTAATTTTCATTTTTGAAATTAGTTTTACATTTTCTTTGTATATTTCAAAATTGTTGTTTTATTATGTTGATATCTTAAGTTAAGAGTTACAATATGACATTGCAAAGCCATCTTTGATTTTTTTTTAAATTTTTGTTCTAAAGTTTATCAATGCAAAATAACAACCGACTTAATAAATTTTAACTTTCAAGTTTAGCAAAGTTTTACTAGTAGTGATGAATGGATAATGATGTGTTTTCACCATTTATCAAATACTTCCATCATACATTCATTTTATAGTTTGATAGATGTTTAGTCATTTTCTTAAATAGTACTTTTATCACTTTTACAAATCAGTCTCAGTCACAAATTAAGACATATCAGTGGTTCAAACATGTGCCTGTCTTTTGTTTATATGTTTGTGTTTTATTTTTTATTTGTTTATATATATATATATATATATATATATATATATATATATATATATATATATATATATATATATATATATATGTGTGTATGTATATATATATTAACTATTATATTTTGTGTTCTTCATTGTTTGAATGTTGTAGTTATTTTTTTTTATTTACTTTGTTTCATTAATTGTAAGTGATTGTAAACAAAATGATTGCTAAATACTTGTATAATGGTTTCTTTTTAAATTAATTTTGAATGTAAAAAGACAAGATAACTATTCATATGAAACATTTTTTTCATTTTTGTAACAATAAAGCAATCATGTTTTATCGCTCATTTTTATCTTGATCCTCAATCACACTTTGTTGTTTTATATAAATTTTAGTTTTCAAATGTTTTTAAGTTTTTATGTATTACCAAATTCCTGTTAATATTAATGATTATTTGGTTGAAAGCTTCAATAATAATTATACAGACACCTGACTTCTTAAATCAAGACAATTTTTGAATGCTTAAAAATTTGTTAGAAATTTTCACTTTTTATATAAAAAAACATTGTTTTGAAGTTAAAGCAACCCTGTGTAAACATTAATTGTCCTTACAAATCCTCAATAACAATATTTATGTTAATGCTGTACATTGAGCTTTTTAAATGTAATTCAGCTTTTGTTTCATTGATAAAAACAAAATGATGTTTGTTCAGTTGAAAGTTGACATGGTATTGATGCATTTTTAATGCAAACTTTTTCTTGTTTAGTTGTCGATACCTTATGTTATTATTGATTTTTAACTATAGTTCTAGCTGTCCATTTTTTTTAACTTTTGTTACAGCTGTTACGATGGTGTATAATTACCTTCACTTTCTTGTCTGTTTTATCATACAGTAGAAATGGATGGATTTTTTTATAATTTATCTACCTTTTTGTCCGTTTTTTCCATTCCAGAATGGGATTATTGGATTTGTAAAATTCATCCACCTTATTTTGTTTCTTTTATCACATTTTGGAATTGGATTTATGGATCTTGTATAATTCATAAACCTTATTTTGTCTCTTTTATCACATTTTGGAATTGGATTTATGAATCTTGTATAATTCATCCACCTAAAAAATCTTGTTTTATCTCCATGTAGAGATGGAATGAAGTCTTTGCAAAATTCATCCACATTACCTTTCTTGTCCATTTTATTATAATAATGAATTTTTCCACCTCATTTTGTCTTTTATCATTCTGTAGAATTGGATTATGAATCTTGTAAAATTCACATGCCTTATCTTTCTTTTTTTCATACTTAAATGGATTATCTTATTGTATTGCAATGAAGGATTTGTAAAATTCATCAGTCTTATCATTCTTGTCTATTTTATTACATTAAAGAATTTATAAATGATCTTGTATTATGCATTCATGTTATATATTCAGCCTGCTGTGCCATATTACAAAACTGGATTGAAAGATCTTGCATCTTTTTGTCTGTTTACCATACTGTTCTTGCCTTATCGTATTGTAGAATTGGATTGAAGGATCTTGTATACTTTACCCATCATATAATTTTTTGCTTGTTTGATAATGATGCACATTGGATTGATGGATCTTGTATACTTCACCCATCATATAATTTTTTGCTTGTTTGATAATGATGCACATTGGATTGATGGATCTTGTATGATTCCTCCACCATATGATGTTTGCTTGTTTGATAATGATGCACATTGGATTGATGGATCTTGTATGATTCCTCCACCATATAATGTTTGCTTGTTTGATAATGATGCACATTGGATTGATGGATCTTGTATAATTCATCCACCATACAATGTTTGCTTGTTTGATAATGATGCACATTGGATTGATGGATCTTGTATAATTCATCCACCATACAATGTTTGCTTGTTTGATAATGATGCACAGTGCATTGATGGATCTTGTATGATTCCTCCACCATATAATGTTTGCTTGTTTGATAATGATGCACAGTGCATTGATGGATCTTGTATGATTCCTCCACCATATAATGTTTGCTTGTTTGATAATGATGCACATTGGATCGATGGATCTTGAATTATTCACCCATCATATATTTTTGCTTGTTTTATAATGATGCACAGTGCATTGATGGATCTTGTATAATTCATCCACCATATAATGTTTGCTGGTTTGATAATGATGCACATTGGACTGATGGATCTTGTATGATTCATCCACCATATAATGTTTGCTTGTTTGATAATGATGCTCATTGGATTGATGGATCTTGTATAATTCATCCACCATATAATGTTTGCTTGTTTCATAATAATGCACATTGGATTGATGGATCTTGTATAATTCATCCACCATATAATGTTTGCTGGTTTGATAATGATGCACATTGGATTGATAGATCTTGTATGATTCATCCACCAAATAATTTTTGATTGTTTGATAATGACACACATTGGATTGATGGTTCTTGTATGATTCAGAGATCTTATAATTCTTGTCTTGTTACGTAGAATTGTTTTGATGGATTGTGTACAATTCAACCATCTCATTATTCATGCCATATTTGTATTGTGGTGTTCAATTTGATTGATTGATCTTGTGTACTTCAGCAACACTATCATTTCAGTTGTGTACCATTTGATAGGTGAGTATTGAATTTTTCATCTTCTTTATAAGTTTCAGCTATATTATAATTGAAGTGTACAATGGTTAATTGGTCTTGAAATATTGACCTTCCTAATTTGTTGATTTTTCGCTAAGAATGACACAATTAAAGCTGTAGTAAAATACATAAATTGCCATACCAACCCAAAACTCATATTTGCACTGAATAAATGTGACACAACATATATTTTTATGAATTTTTAGTATATATTAATTTTGTTTGTATTTATGGTTAATATTAATTTTGTTTGTATTTATGGTAAATGCTAATTTTGTTTGTATTTATGGTAAATGCTAATTTTGTTTATATTTATGGTAAACACATATAGCATTAAAAGTAATGTGATTATATTTTTTGTTTGCACCAGATATGAATTGATAGAATCAAATGTGTTTTAAAGCTGCATCAAGTTTTTCAATTTTCTGAATTTTTGTGGGTTTTTAAAAAAAAAATTTTTGAAATAGATAACGATCTGTGAGATTCATTTTCTAAAATTTCATTCTGATTAGCTGTAAATAAATGGAATCCTCTAACGGGTTGGTAAATTTTTAACAATGATTATTATTTGCTTGGAGCATACGCATGGATAAACGGAATGAATCGAAGTTTAAACCTGACAAATTGCATTAATTGTCCATCATTTATATCCAAATGTATTCGCAATGGTGTTATGTATCCCTTACAAACTCAAAAATGACAAATTCAATAAAGTTCTGTGTATAATTTATCGTATTTCACCATTTTGTAAGTTGTGTTTAAATGACCCGGGTTTTTTATGCATAACTATGTTCTAATATTAAATCCCTCATGTGACATCTCGCTGGGAAATTACTGTTATTTCTGTATTTATTCAAGCTTTTATCGTTAAACTAAATATAACATTGTTCATTAGGAACATCATGAATTAAATCAGCACTGTTTTCATTTTTTCCTAGGAAAACTTAATGCAGCTTTAAAGCAAAAATGAAATAATGAAAATAAAACAATTACTTTAAAATCATCAATTTTCATGGTGGCCAAATTTTCGTTATTTTCATGGACACCTTGACCCACGAATTTACATGTCAACAAAATAGTTTAGTATATGTTTATAACAACTTGCTCTTTTGACGACATGAGTGAAATAAGTAGAGTTATCAAGTAACACTGAATACATAAGAAAATGTTTTACAACATGTGTTCACTTTATAGACTATGGTCATAATCACGAATTCATCCCCTAGGAAATGATATTTTTTCTTAGAACCACGAAAATTGGACACCAAAAATTGATGATTTCCCAGTATATATTTAAATGATGTAACATCAAACTTGCAATGTAACTTAAAAGTTTCTTTATTTCACCTAAATGAATTGCATATTCTTTTTAATAACAATAATCATAATGGAAACTTATTATTTTAATAGCTTTTTTAAATCTACTGAATTTTTTATTTTTGTTAGAAATGTTTTCAAGAAGAAAAACTGATTTTAATTTTAGTATATTTAGAATTCCATTTTACTATTACTATATATATGCCTAAGATAAAAGTGTTACTTGGTTTCATTAGTTACTCATCTAATTACATTATACTTATAAAACATGAATCCCAGTTATTCTGTTTTGGTGGCTCAGGGTAGAGTGACCATCTTGAGGTCAAACATCTGCTGAGTCATAAATAAAACCTTAAAATGAGATTTTGCTTTCTGGTCTGGGGTTTAGCATATTAATTGGACAAAGTATTGACTGGTGAACCTAGTGTCAGGATAACGTGATTGGGAAAGTGGTATGCTTATCTATGGCATACTGACTTGGTGAGCTAGCACCTTGAAGAATAGTCGCTGTTAGTTTGTACAAGTATTTGACAGGCCGTTATCCACTTTTGCACAACTCAGGCATACAAGAAATTGTTCTAAAAAAATCAATAAAGATCAAAAACCATCAAATATACCCAAAAATAAATTGTTGATGTGACAATAAACAATATAACCTAGATATTAGTATTTGATGATACAATGTATTTGCATTCACTTATTTCATCTTTTTTTTTTAGTTATTTTCTTTTTCTTGGTTATGGTTGAATATTATCTTAAGTTACAGTTTATAACCAGACCAGCACAACATTTTTTGTTCAATAACACAGATTTTGTAATATAAAATGTAGTTTTTTTGTTAATATATAAACAGGCATATATAGATTTTTCAGTTCTACATTATTAAATATTTTATGAAACAGCAAATTGTGTCTCAGATTTTGGTGCAATTTCAGCTTCACAATCAGTGATCAAAACATGTTTTTGACTTGTTTGTCTGCTTCTTTAATAAACCATGTTTATTGTATTTATTTCTTGATGCCAATTACATGTATATATTTCAGTTAGAACTTGCACTGATATTTGAAGTATGAGGTCTTAGAAAGTTTTGAGTATCAAATTTTAAATCATCTAATAATATCAATGACAAAGAATTTTGCACAATGCCTCACTTTAATTTCTAACATGCTGTTTTTTCCACATGTAATGTTTAAAGAATTAGTTAATTTGTTTATGAATTATATTCTAATTTGTCTAAAAATCAAGTGTTGTTACATCCTTCTAAAAAAAAAGACATTAACAATATATATCTTTTGAAGAAACAGAGACAAGATATGTCATTATAAATTTCAAAAAAATTGTTTTATCCAAAAAAACTGAGTGCTTGTAATTACTTACTATCAGAAATCACCTTTCCCATAAATGTTTCTAAGCGAGTTTTGATTTTTTGTTGCAAAAATGAATTTTGAATAATATTGATCAGCCTGAACTTTAATTATTATTAAACTATAAAAATTAAGGAACAAAATTTGGTGATAGAGTTATTCAGACAACTTTAAATGTATGTATGTATGTATGTGATCCTTCTGTTTTTCTATAGAAATTAGAATGATGTTTTAATTTTACTTTCTGCTTACTGCCTGGTAGCATGTTTTATCTTGTGTGAAAAAAAAAAGTTTAAAATACATGTGAAACTCTCACTATATTTGAATTTTTCTGATGTTATAAAAATATGTAATAAAAACAAATTAATCTTAATGACAATTGTCTCAATGCATCATAGAAAGGTTATAGTCAAGTTTAAACTTGTCAGTATTATATTACGTAGCCCATTTTTGATTTAATTCAGATAAAACCTTGTCCATTACTTATATATTAAAACTACTGAATTGTTCTTGCTGTAATTCAAAATTATGTCATTTACAACATGTGTATTAAAATGATAATGTGAAGAGATCCTTTATTGTAAAATACCAACTACATGTATGACAAAGGACATATTATGTTATAAGGTTTGTAATGCTTGTGTTCAGTATTCAACTCATATCAACTAGCTAAGGTAGTTCATTTCTACCAATGTTACCAATCGGTAGAAATTGGTACCAAGGAGTAGAATGTTGAACACAAGCAACATTCACTAAGGATTTAAATGTTTTCATAGGTCAAAAAAAAAGAAAAGATGACACCCTTGAAAATTATATAATGAGGTAAGCCAGCATATAACATTTTAAATACCAGTAATTAAATTTGTGAAGAACATTTTGTAAAACTTTTACATTGCATTATATATATATATATATATATATATATATATATATATATATATATACAGTATCATGTCACAATTACAAAATTGTCAAATTACACAATTTTATATCCGCTGAAATAAAAGTTCACACAAATCTTAAGGGGAAACATGTTATATCTTGGTGAAACCCATTAAAAGAAAACAATGAATTGTGAAGAATTAAATTGATTATGTTATATACACTTAGTCATAAGTTAAATGCCAAACAGTATTTTAATCTGCATTATTAAAATGTTTTCCATTTTCCATACTAAGAATCCTGTCTTTTTTTAAATCAGCCTAGTAAATTATTTTCAGTTCATTAAACCTTTTTGGCTGATCTATATAGATTTATTTTTCTTATTCATAGGCTGCTTGTTTTCAAAATTTTTGTAAAACCATTCAGAATACTTTCCAGTTTTAAAAAAAATAAAAATAAGAAAAACTTCCTCACAAAAAAAAAATCAAATTATTGAAATAAAGTTTTATATCCTTAACCCCCCCTTTTTAAAGCAAAGTTTTAACTGTAGTAAGAATCAATCTCTCTACACGGAGAAAATGAACAAAAACCACTGAATGTAGAGAAAATCCACAGGGCTAAAAATACATTATTTATCAAATAGTTTATGAGTTTATGGCATCGTGGGCATATGGCAGTTCATGAACCGGGTAGTCATCCCCAAAATATTATATGGAGTGAAGCGAAGCGAAGCCAGTATGGTCAGTCTGTATATGGTTATGTTGGACTGGAACATTCCAGTTGATTTCTTTTAAAATAAAATCTAAGGTATATAATTTGTGACTATAGTACAACAAATTGTAACATAAATACAAACAGATGTTTGTCTTTACTTATGACTAGGTGTATAGTATATCAAAGAACAGTAACACCACTTAATAGTGAACTGAGGTTTAACAAAAAGATATCAATTTGAAAGTGACACTTATTCAAACAATATATTAATATATTAAATATATATATCTCCTTTTTAAGTTGATAAATAACTAATGATTTTTTTATTTGTTTATAGTTATTATTTGGACAGTAAAAAAGTATTTGGAAAAAAAACATTAACATTGTTATTGTAAAAAGAAAAGTCTTTATTTCTAAATTGCACAGAACATTAAACTTCAAAATTTGTGTTTACAATGTTTTCATATAAATTTTTTAGCATAAAAAGTATTTTCTATTAACAAAATGCATAAATTTATTGGAAATTGAGAACACCCTGGTTATTACTTGCACACACTGAACTTATTGCCCTCACATAAATCTAATTATCCATGAGCCTGGTAAAATATCTGAATATTAATTAAGTCCGATATCTTTTTGTGAAACTTAGTTAATTATTAGGAAATACCTGACAAAATGAATTTTTGTAACTTTGAATTACAGTTTTGAAAATAAATCAATTTAAATGATACATATGAAGTTTTCATTATGTTTTAATAGAAAGTTTTTCAATTCTCAGCATTTTATTAAAACTTTTTAAAACTTATCTTTACTGAAGTATATAATTAAGTTGCAATGTTTTATCTTTGAAAAAATGCCCATAATATAGCTTAAAATGGTCCATTTAATTTTAACATGCATGTATTGTTACTTAATGTCTAGATCCATTTTTGGATAGCTTTTAATGAACAGGCCAATTTAATGCAAGTGAAATAATTTTGGCCTAGTCAAAAACAACATTGCTTACTTCCATCTTATTTAGTTATACAAAGATTACTTTCTAAAACTGTTTCTACAGTATGGAAGGGAGATTTCCACCCTAGTCATGAATTTTTCACATACATCTAAATTGAGGTGGTCAGTTTTGGGATGGTGGTGAAAATAAACAACTCAGCTATCAAGACTATTGTTTCTAAATGAGGAAAAAACAGTATATATAAACAACATGAACAGGAACATAACTTATTGAAAAACTAACATTTATTTAACAACCAACATATATATGTATACTTAATCTCTCATATAACCATTTTAAATGTTTTTCAAATAGGACAGCCTTGAAGAGATATCGTTGGTCATAAAAAGTCACTTAAATTAGGAAAAAGATGAAAAATGCAATAAAATGCCCTCTCTTAAAGGCCATATTTTGATCATGAAAGGCGATGACATAAGTATAACAACACATATATTTGTTTTGCATAATGGAGTTAACTAAGATATATTCCCTTATTAACTTTTTTGTAAAAGTGGGATAAGAAAATAAATTTTACCTTATAATATCTGAAAATATTTTGAAGATTTCAATGTTCATGTGATACAATCATGTTTACTGATAATGTTTGAAAATAATTTTTTTCAGCTTATTACATTGTTTATAATATCTATTTAACACATTTCACATATATGGTGCCCATCCAATATACATCTGGCACAAATTTCTCTCATCTGTAGATTGCTGGAAAAAAAAAAACAACCAAAAAACATTCAATTAGTAAGTGAAGTACTGGGTTTTAGGTTTTTTCACTTATTTTGAGGCTGTCGCTGCTTCTGGGTTGAATAAAGGAACTTATATGTCTTAAGAAAAGCAATGACCTTTGTCAAGATAAATGTGAACTTTCTCACATCTACTCAGGAGTGGAATGACATCTTAGGCAGTAAGAGATGCCATACTAGTTGCGCTTTGGACTAAGTGAATGTGGTCCCTTCAATTTATAGTGTTTAAATATAAAATAGACTGATTAAGAAAGTTCACTTGCAAAATATTTTCAAATATGTCAGCAACGATGACCTCAATCAAGCAAAAGATTTGATGACCACAGTATCAGTTAGCCACTTTGTCTAATATTCATCCAATGCCAATTAATCTCAATATCATCTCTCTTTAATTTAGATGTTGTTTTTTCTGGATGCTATTCTCAAGTAATTTTTTCTAATTTTTTGACTATTACCTGTATTAGATAATTAACATGACCTTCAATAGACAGCAGGATAATAATTACCTGTATAAGATATTAACATGACCTTCAATAGATACAAGATAATAATTACCTGTATTAGATAATTAACATGACCTTCAATAGACACAAGATAATAATTACCTGTATTAGATAATTAACATGACCTTCAATAGACAGTGGGATAATTATTTCCTGTATTAGATAATTAACATGACCTTCAATAGACAGCGGGATAATAATTACCTGTATTAGATAATCAACATGACCTTCAATAGACAGCGGGATAATAATTACCTGTATAAGATATTAACATGACCTTCAATAGACAGCAGGATAATAATTACCTGTATAAGATATTAACATGACCTTCAATAGACAGCGGGATAATAATTACCTGTATAAGATATTAACATGACCTTCAATAGGCAGCGGGATAATAATTACCTGTATAAGATATTAACATGACCTTCAATAGGCAGTGGGATAATAATTACCTGTATAAGATAATTAACATGACCTTCAATAGGCAGCAGGATAATAATTACCTGTATAAGATATTAACATGACCTTCAATAGGCAGCGGGATAATAATTACCTGTATAAGATATCAACATGACCTTCAATAGACAGCAGAATAATAATTACCTGTATCTCCAAGACGCCTAAATTCGTGGTAGGGTCAAATTCTTGGCAGATTGTTTTAACAGGATATCATTTGCAGGAAATACATCACTGCACACACGCCAAATCAAATAGGTGCCCAAGGTGTTAAACTTTCCATACTTAGTTAGAAAATTTTTAAATATGTCCTTAACTGATAAGAAAATATAAAAATATCAAAAGTTTTAATTTTTGACAGATTTCACTATTGCCAAATTATTCTTGAAGTTATATCTTTATTTTTAATCACAAGTAAAATAAATAACGATGTAAACTATGTCGTCTGGAAGAAGAGAGTCTGGCCTATTTACCAATCAACATCTGAAACTTTTGTGTCAAGTAATACTAGTTTCGAGTGTCATCAAAATCGTGTGTCTCTTACGCTACATTTAGTAAAATTCATGCATTTTTCACAACATAATATGATGTAAAATGACGTGAATTCCACATACCATACCGGAAATGCCTAATCGTTTTTAATTCTTGTAATAATTGTGTAATCAATAATAATCCAAAAATTTGCATTGTTAATCTAAACTAGATCATTGAAAATATAATTTTTTTAAAACAGTCAGTGTTGTAAGACCTAGCCAGGAGAAATCTCGTGATCCGAGAGACTTGCCACGAATTGGTCACATTTTTTCAAATTGGAATCTGCCGAGAGGGTTTTGTTTACAAACGATGTTTTCCCTTATATTCAAATGAAAACAACTAAATTTTTCTTCATTTTAAAGCAAAGTGCAAGAAATGTAAAAACGGAATTGACTTTTTTACTATTTACTAACGATTAACCATTAAATTTAGCAACGAACTGTTAGTACAACAAATATTGGCGACAGGAGGATATAAGATAATTAACATGACCTTCAATAGACAGTGGGATAATAATTACCTGTATAAGATATTAACATGACCTTCAATAAGCAGCAGGTTAATAATTACCTGTATAAGATAATCAACATGACCTTCAATAGACAGTGGGATAATAATTACCTGGATAATAATTACCTGAATAAAATAATTAACATGACCTTCAATAGACACGGGATAATAATTACCTGTATAAGATATTAACATGACCTTCCACAGACAGTGGGATAATAATTACCTGGATAATAATTACCTGTATAAGATATTAACATGACCTTCAATAAGCAGCGGGATAATAATTACCTGTATAAGATAATCAACATGACCTTCAATAAACAGTGGGATAATAATTACCTGTATAAGATATTAACATGACCTTCAATAAGCAGCGGGATAATAAGTACCTGTATAAGATAATTAACATGACCTTCAATAGAAAGCAGGATAATAATTACCTGTATAAGATAATCAACACGACCTTCAATAGACAGCAGGATAATAATTACCTGTATAAGATATTAACATGACCTTCAATAGGCAGCGGGATAATAATTACCTGTATAAGATAATTAACATGACCTTCAATAGACAGCGGGATAATAATTACCTGTATAAGATAATCAACATGACCTTCAATAGACACGGGATAATAATTACCTGTATAAGATAATTAACATGACCTTCAATAGACAGTGGGATAATAATTACCTGTATAAGATAATCAACACGACCTTCAATAGACAGTGGGATAATAATTACCTGTATAAGATAATCAACATGACCTTCAATAGACAGTGGGACAATAATTACCTGTATAAGATAATTAACATGACCTTCAATAGACAGTGGGATAATAATTACCTGAGTGTATAAGATATTAACATGACCTTCACAAGACAACAGGATAATAATTACCTGAATAAAATAATTAACATGACCTTCAATAGACAGTGGGATAATAATTACCTGTATAAGATAATCAACACGACCTTCAATAGACAGTGGGATAATAATTACCTGTATAAGATAATCAACATGACCTTCAATAGACAGTGGGACAATAATTACCTGTATAAGATAATTAACATGACCTTCAATAGACAGTGGGATAATAATTACCTGTATAAGATAATTAACATGACCTTCAATAGACAGTGGGACAATAATTACCTGTATAAGATAATCAACATGACCTTCAATAGACAGTGGGATAATAATTACCTGTATAAGATAATTAACATGACCTTCAATAGACAGTGGGATAATAATTACCTGAGTGTATGAGATATTAACATGACCTTCACAAGACAACAGGATAATAATTACCTGAATAAGATAATTAACATGACCTTCAATAGACAGTGGGACACTTCTTGGTCTGGATCCTTTACTTTTTAGTATCCCTTTTAGTCTGTCTTCAATATTCTGTACATGTGTCATAGCCTTTTATTTGAAAATAAAAATAAAATCATGATAAAATGAAACAGCAGATATTTGGACAAGGGAATTAATAAATACCAGGTAAATGTGGTCTGTAAATCTCATTTCAAATCTTTGGATTGCACTGAATTAATGGTGTTTTACGCCTCAGTCAAGATTCTTTCAATCATATTAGAAAAACCTCAAGTCTTCGGAAAGCCAAACCACATACTATCCAACACTAAGATCTGCCTAAGTGTGATTCCAACCCAGGCAGTGATAGGTGCTATGATCCATAAGCATGTATTTTAGACTGCTTGGCCACTAAGGCCCGATTTCAAACCTTTGATTTTGTACTTGGATATAATATGACATCAAAAAAGACATCACATATGGTTATATCAAGGGATATCAAATGATTTAGTTTCTAATTAAACTTTCTTTTTTCATATCTGTAATTCAGCTTAAATCATCATTGTCACATGACCATACTTACAGAAGCTTTTGACTCTAAACTTCCTTTTTACACACTCAAGTGACAGTTATAGTATTAAAATAGGCAAATACAGGTGTATTTTATTTCAAATGAAAAACCCACCCCTTCATATACACTAAAATCTATTCATTTGCTCCATAATTATGGGCAAGACAAACAAATTGCTGTATATATTTCACAATGCAAATTACCAAATAAATAAAAAAAAAAAAAAAAAAAAAATCATTATTTTGATTTTGGAATCCACAGTCTTTTTATATTGACAAAACTTGACTCTAATTAATATCTAAGTTCCATATAATTAATATCTAAGTTCCATTTTTAAAAAGACATTCTTTTTTATTATACCTTGAATAATTTTAATTTCTTGTATTGAAGACTAATTTAAAAAACCCAACCTTTTCATTATTTATCTCCCCTGTTTCCGTGGTATTTGATTTTTGAGCTTTTGACGAGTCTCCTGTTTCAGGTTTTCTCTGTCCTTTAACTGGTTTACTCCATTCTACCAGAGGATCATATACAAAGGGTTTCAATATACTCATCAATGGATCCATCTGTGTCCTCATAACTCTAAGTGTAACTTCACAGGCACGGCGAAATATACCTTCATATCCCAACGGCCCCTTGTAAACAATAACATTGGCACTTGACAAAAAATCTCTTAATTTAAAAAGAATTGAGTTTACAGATGTGTCTTAAAAGAGCAGAAATAAAATTTTTAAAACTTTTTTTTACATAAAGATAGTCAGTTTTGGGATGATGTAGGAAACTAGAGTGCCCTAAGAAAATCAACTTTTTCTCAAGAGAACCAAGAAACTTTCTTGCATTCAAACCTATATATTTACAGGCACTATGATCTAAAGACACGTGCATTCAAACAATAAGATACAGAGGCCCTAATGTAGACCTAGCCTAGTGACAACTAATATAAGTTACCAATATTAATATGTAGCCATAACACCAATTATTTTTGACAATAAGGGATTAATAAAGTGTTTTAAAGTAACAAAACAGACATGTCATGGATTTTTTTTAATTTGTGACTTGTGATTAAGGGCAATACTTTGTGCCATTATGACCGACTAGATGAACATCTCAAAAAAAAAAAAAAAAAAAGATGATAAAGGTTTAAATCAATAATTTTTGCGGCACTCTTGCTGAAGATCATTTTTCTGAACCTTTCCTTTCTCTTCATGTTATACCTACAAATGCATCAATTTTATACCTACCAATGCATCAATCATATTATGGGTAAGTCTGAATGGTACCCTCTCTGGCCATTCAAATGTCTCTCCCTGTATAAAAATTGAAGTATAAATTAAATTACAGAATAACCAAATGCATGTGATAATTATCAATGTTGATCAGTCAAAATCTAATATGTTTGACTGAACAAGGATTTATGCCCCACTCCAGAACATTTTTCTCATATTGGGATTTCACCAGCTGTAGATGATTTGGCTGAAATTTTTACCTATACATTATGCTTAGAGAATCTTGCAGTCAGGGTTCTTGAGCATGCTATTCCTGTTATGACAAAGGGCATGAGATTTTAAGGTTAATCAGGTTTTCAAATCTTGTTTAGACATCGCTGGGGTTCAATCCCATGACTTTATATAAACAGATCTATTGAGCTTCTGTTGTGGTCTCTCATTAATCTCAAAGATTTCTTTCTTTAACAACACTATCAGTTATAATGAAACTTGTCAATGAACATTTATAAATTAAAAAAAATTGTTATGTCTATATCTGACTTCCCTATAAATCAATGACATAAAATTTAAAAATTGCATTATCACTCAAATTTCCAGTTAGGTGACATCTTGATAAAGAATATTATTCAAGCGACTGCTGAGACATGACAAAACGAGAGCTGTCAAAAGAGAAGCTAGGCACATCTTTATATCTAGTTCATACAAATAATTGCCAAACACATCAAATTTGAACACAACTCTAATGACTATGCCATAGATTTCGGTACTGTATATGAGAAGCCAATTTTTATCATAGTTTGCCTCTATAAATTCACAATAAATTAAAGTCACAAACCTTGTTAAAAAGGCAGTTAAAATCAACATGTACACAATCACCACATGTAGAATCAAACAGGATATTTTCTCCATGACGATCTCCAAGTCCAAGAATGTAACCAACCATACTCATTACGGCCAGTGTCCGAGCATATGATAATCTAGCATTATACCTGATATACAGAAAAAGAAATTAATAAGCAGTGACTATAAACACTGAGTTGTAATAAAATTAGAACAATGATTTCAATCACTCTGATAGGTCTTTTGACTTGTAAAATGAGTTTTTTAACAAACAATGATAATACTAAACCAAAGAGAGAGAGAGATCTAAAAAGTAGGATCTGAGAGAGAGAAAAAGAGAGAGAGGGGGGGAGAGATCTAAAAAGTAGGGTCTGAGAGAGAGAGAGAGAGAGAGAGAGAGAGAGAGAGAGAGAGATCAATCTAAAAAGTAGGATCTGAGAGAGAGAAAGAGAGAGAGAGAGAGAGAGGGGGGAGAGATCTAAAAAGTAGGGTCTGAGAGAGAGAGAGAGAGAGAGAGAGAGAGAGAGAGAGATCTAAAAAGTAGGATCTGAGGGAGAGAGAGAGAGAGATGGAGAGAGATCCAAAAAGTAAGATCTGAGAGAGAGAGAAATACCAAGATGTAGGATCTGGGAACGTCCGTAAAAACCATTCTTTAAAGACAGATGGATGTCTTGGTAGTAATTTTTCTTTATATATTCTCAATTTTTCACTGAAATAAAAATATATATGTGTAATTTAAAAAGTAGATTTTAAACTTCAACTTTGTGCAGAGTTACATTTTAATATATTGTTATTTAGAAGTCCCTACATTAATAATTGTCCCTAGTTAATAAAATTTGGATCAAGTTGTTGAAAGCTTGGTTTATACTTTAATTGATATGTCAAGATTCGTGTTTTGGAAACTACATGTATTAAATTCTTTGTGAAATTTTTATTTAAAAGGTTACAAGAGAAAGATATTTCACCAAAAAGAAAGCAAGCATTGTTATAAAAACAAACCTGAATTAAAAAAAAACAAAGAGATTTGAGATTTTTGAGGTTTTTTTAACGGTTGTCAATTGACAAACTTTGAACAACAATATCCAGGGTCCTGGTATCAACTAGGCTAAATCCATTTAAAGGTCACTACTGGCCGAATGACTGGTTGGCATTTACATTCATAAAAATTACTTTTGATTACTTTTACATAAACCTCACAAAAATTGAAATTGTCAGACTACATAGAATTGTCTGAAGTATTATCTCCCTTTCCAGTATTATTCTAGATGACCATGGTCAATATTTCCAAGTTTAATAGTGTTCACAAAATACATAATGTGAATGGGCTTGATCAAAGATCAAGAGACAGTAATCTAAATGCATGCAATATTTGTGTCACCTTATGAAGCGACTTATGATACTAGTATAGGGAATCACAGTGATGAGTTGAGTAATGGTGTTTTACACCCAAGTCAAGAATATTTCACGCATATTGAAGCAGTCAGTTCTGGGATGATTGAGGAAACTGCAATGCCTGAATAGATATTTACAGAGTACTGAACACTGAACAAATTTACCCTATGTCAGTAACTTAAACAGAACAAGACATAGTCCATGTTAAATATTTACCCTTTCTACCTTCTATAAATACGTACTCTATGCTAGCTTCAAGTGGGGGAGCAATGTTCTTCAGCTGCATACCAGTCATCACGGGGCCTCTCTCTCGGTACAGTTTCATTAGAATGTTACGTAATCCATGTGTATTATTTACCCATTCAATAATACCACACTCTTCATTCAATGGTATTACAGTCTACAATTAAAAATATTGACAATATAAGTTAACTGGAAAAAGATAACAGTTGGGAGTATAATATAGACTTTTATATGATTAATCTGATTCTGTCAATGAACAGCCTCTTTATAACTTTCTGACATCACATTTTTAAGTTCCATTTATTGCTAAAACCCATTATAAACCAAAATCTGCATGATTACAGGTGACAATTTAACAAGGTTTTTTTACTTTTTGTTTACTTAACCAACTGAAACCTTTTGCAAACACAAACTATTTACTTGTATTCTGTCTCAGCTGAAAAAAAAAACCCATTAAAGCAGAAATTTCGTTCAGTTTAGAAAAGATGTCTTAAAGCTTGTAATTCATTAAACAATATTTGAACCAGTTCATGACAAGAAGCCCCCTTATGATTTCTAGTTTTTATAGCATAAATAAATTAAGACTTTCCTCTGATTATAAAAGTATTATTTTCAAATCAATTTCAAAATCGACTATTTAAAATACTGTAAATACATATTTCACTCTCATATCAGTGTGTGTGTGTGTGTGTGTGTGTGTGTGTGTGTGTGTGTGTGTGTGTGTTACAGTACACATTTGTAAGTTTACCTTAAAACTTTACATAAAACTTTACATGTATGTGTATGTCTCTGAGAAGGTCATTACTATTGCCTTGTAAATGTCGGAAAATTTTATATCTCTACATTTATATTAAATTTTTAATGTAATGAAATAAGAAAAACTCATGAAATTAAATAAAAACTATTGTCACTTAGCATTAGATATAAAGATGGGTTAGATTTAATTCTGAAGAAAAGGATAAAGAATTTTTTTTATTTCAAGAAATATAAATTGTATGAGATTCTTTGATGTTAAGATAATAATCTGCAACCAATCAAACCATCTATCCAAAATTCAATTTAAATCTCTTGAAAAAATCTTTAAACTTACATAAGTTCTAATGTGTAACTGTCTTCTACGAGAGTCGGGATCTTTATGTAGTAATTTATTGACGATTGTGTTGAACTCCATTAATCTGCAATCTTTTCTTAAATCATCCTAAAATAACAATTAAAGTAACTACAGTTGAATCTTATCTTGAACTCCACCGGGAAATGCAAAATGTTCGACTTATCTGGAGTTTGAGATAAACCATGTTAAAAAAATGACAAAGAAAGGGAAATAACTCATACACGCCTATTAGAACTCACTTCCAGGTTTATCTTAGGCCCGTTCAAGAGTGCGTTATATACGTGATCGCATTGACTTCTAACTGTTCAGGAATGGTTGTATGCGCAAGCGCAAGCGTGCGAACGCTATCAATATTTTAAGGTTGTTCGCCTTAGATTCAAGATGGCGTCGTAGTGTCAAACATTAAGGAAATGATCTTAGTGAATTCTGAAAAAAACCTGCAGTATTGTTTTTATGTCAGTGAAAGTGTGTTAAATCGTTCAAATAAAGGTATTAACGTTTGAATTATTTCAAACATTTGTGAAGAGGCATGATATGAGTATGTTTTTAAGTTTTTTGGGGGGATTTTATCGGTGTCTGACCACGGGTATATCAGAACCCAAAATTAAATGACCATTTTTTTAAAAAAAAGGATAGAACTATTTAACATACCCTGTATTATCAATAAATAACGAAACGACTTGTTTGTCGTCGTCTAAATATGATGTGGAAGTCAAGAATAAATCAATACTTGGCTGGTCAATCACAATTTATTTAACAATATTAGTCTCTTCTTCACCGATGGTCGCCATTTTGACGGCAACGCCAGAGGCCCGTTCAAGAGTGCGTATATACGTGATCGCATTGACTTCTAACCGTTCAGGAATAGTTGTATGCGCAAGCGCACGCGAGCAACCGCTATCAATATTTTAAGTTGTTCGCCTTAGATTCAAGATGGCGTCGTATAGTCAAATATTAAAGAAAATGATCTTAGTGAATTCTGAAAACAACATGCAGTATTGTTTTTTGTCAGTGAAAGTGTGTTAAATCGTTCAAATAAAGTTATTAACGTTTGAATTATTTCAAACATTTGTGAAAAGGCATGATATGAGTATGTTTTTAAGTTTTTTGGGGGGATTTTATCGGTGTCTGACCACGGGTATATCAGAACCCAAAATTAAATGACCATTTTTTTAAAAAAAAGGATAGAACTATTTAACATACTCTGTATTATCAATAAAAAACGAAACGACTTGTTTGTCGTCGTCTAAATATGATGTGGAAGTCAAGAATAAATCAATACTTGGCTGGTCAATCACAATTTATTTAACAATATTAGTCTCTTCTTCACCGATGGTCGCCATTTTGAATGCAACGCGAGTACTCGCGTCTGTTCAATAGACAGAGTGTAGTGTAGTGAGTGTAGTGGCGAGCAACCAGTGACTTGAACATGCCTTGGTACTCGCGTCTGTTCAATAGACAGAGTGTAGTGTAGTGAGTGTAGTGGCGAGCAACCAGTGACTTGAACACGCCTCTTGTCAAACTGTATTACTGTTTTATCATATGTCATATATATTCCAACATACAGATATTTAAAAAATCGGAAGTTTTTTGATACATAGTTCAACATAAAAATACGATACTATGAAACAGTGATAAGGTAGAAGATGTGAGATGCTAATGTCGACAAAGTATCAGTATTTACTGATGCCTCTATATCTATTTTAAATGTGAGAAGCAAGCAATGGTTAATGATAAAATTATGCATTTTGTTTTACAAAATTTTCTATATTTACTCAAAATCTGTCAATAACTGATTGTACTATTGTATTTTACCAACAAACAGTGGAGTGAGCTTTGGTCCCCTTGCTGGTTTCGCTTTGTGTACTTTAATAACCCCAAGCTTCCGGTTGTTTTGATTCTTGTTTACATCACACAACCATGATGTCTAGCTTGGCAGTAATTTAAATACCCGATAATCTTCTTGATGGTTTAATTGTTTATGCAATGTATAATAATTAACAGATTAAGGAATTCGGGAGGTCAGTGCATTTAATAATAATGATTGCATTGATTTAAAATCAACAGTACCGACAGTCACTGTGTTTTTTAAATTAATTAAATTGACCAAAAAATCTGTTGAAACAGATTTAACAAATTAAATTTTCTTCAAATTTTTGTTGAAGTTAACGAATGTAATTTTTCTACGATTTTCATTCAAGGGGATGAAAAAATTGTTCGAAAAACTGAGATTCCAAATATCCGATTTCAAGATAACCAGAGTTATTTTGGTTGAATAAAAAACAACTCTGTGGGGACTTTTTCAAAAAGCTTGACTTATGGGAAAGACAAAGATTGTGTTCGAGATAACGAGATTCAACTGTACATCCTTTTTCGTGTCATTTGAAATACTAGGCAACCTACAGCTAATACAGAGGAGTCTTGATTGTAAAAGCAATGAGTGAAATAAGAATTACCGTTTTTATCTAACAAGCAGAAAAGAAAAGTCTAGTATTTAGACAAACCTTAGGTTTACACATCATAACATACAGTCAACCATCACTACCAGGACCGGTTTTATCTAACAAGCAGAAATAAAAAGTCTAGTTTTTGGACAAACCTTAGGTTTACACATCATAACATACAGTCCACCATCACTACCAGGACCGGTTTTATCTAACAAGCAGATAGAAAAGACTAGTATTTGGACAAACCTTAGGTTTACACATCATAACATACAGTCGACCATCACTACCAGGACCGGTTTTATCTAACAAGCAGAAAGAAAAAGTCCAGTTTTTAGATAAACCTTAGGTTTACACATCATAACATACAGTCGACCATCACTACCAGGACCGGTTTTATCTAACAAGCAGAAAGATAAAGTCTAGTATTTAGACAAACCTTAGGTTTACACATCATAACATACAGTCCACCATCACTACCAGGACCGGTTTTATCTAACAAGCAGAAAGAAAAAGTCCAGTTTTTAGATAAACCTTAGGTTTACACATCATAACATACAGTCGACCATCACTACCAGGACCGGTTTTATCTAACAAGCAGAAAGATAAAGTCTAGTATTTAGACAAACCTTAGGTTTACACATCATAACATACAGTTGACCATCACTACCAGGACCGGTTTTATCTAACAAGCAGAAAGATAAAGTCTAGTATTTAGACAAACCTTAGGTTTACACATCATAACATACAGTCGACCATCACTACCAGGACCGGTTTTATCTAACAAGCAGAAAGATAAAGTCTAGTATTTAGACAAACCTTAGGTTTACACATCATAACATACAGTCGACCATCACTACCAGGACCGGTTTTATCTAACAAGCAGAAAGATAAAGTCTAGTATTTAGACAAACCTTAGGTTTACACATCATAACATACAGTCGACCATCACTA
Organism: Tegillarca granosa; assembly: GCA_029721355.1. NCBI lineage: Eukaryota > Metazoa > Mollusca > Bivalvia > Arcoida > Arcidae > Tegillarca > Tegillarca granosa. The sequence continues at coordinate 42,960,687 of CM056600.1, forward strand.
CCAGGACCGGTTTTATCTAACAAGCAGAAAGATAAAGTCTATTAGACAAACCTTAGGTTTACACATCATAACATACAGTTGACCATCACTACCAGGACCGGTTTTATCTAACAAGCAGAAAGATAAAGTCTAGTATTTAGACAAACCTTAGGTTTACACATCATAACATACAGTCGACCATCACTACCATTAAATGTTATCTTTTTAGGTTTCTGAAGGGATGGTAAAATTTCTATCTGAAATAAAATTGAACAAGATAATATACACTTTTATTATAAAGCTTTTTTAGGAGATTTTAAATAGACTTTAATTATAAAATGTGTAAAAACAAGGGTATACATGTCATAATATTGGTACATTTTGTTTAGATTATTATCATGATACAATTAAAGACAATTATTTAACATTCATTTCTCAACTAAGTTTTATTTTAAATAAAAACTAGAAACTTTGAAATCTGAATAATTTCATTAGATTTTGAAATAATGAGAATTTTTAACATGTAATTTTAAAGATCAATTTAAATTAGTGTCCCTTGTTTTGTCAAAACATTGTATTTGTCAAACTTTGCTTACATAAGGTTAAGTGAAATCTAATTTACAGGTATTAATAATTGAGATTTAAACTTACTGTGTCTTCCAGCCCTTGTATATATACTGGATTAGCAGGAAAAGCATTGTGGTCTGGATGGGGCCCTTGTGTGTTTGGTAAGGTAACATTCATAACAGATTGTAAGGGTAGTGCAATCTGACTGAAATTCCTGCAAAAAGAACAACAGAATGGACCAATTGCAGTAAAACCAATGTAAATAATGCAAAGTTTAGGGTTGGTTAACTATTTGAAATTCAATACAAGAATTCCACAGATTTAAATGTCTCGCCTGGTTAGTTTTTAATTGAGTACAAAATACATTACTTTAACTTTCACATTTTGACACGCCGCCACCGACACCGGAAAAGTAACACCTAAGTCTTGCCTTATGGTGATGCCAGCTCGCCAACAAAACTAAAATGTCAATTATATTTAATACCAATAAATATATTTATGTTCCATCTTGGAAAAAAAAAAAAAAAAAAAAAAAATTAAAAATGGGTCTGTAGGAGCATTTTCTCAAAGTTTCCTTTCTTCTGTAAAAATGCAAGTTTTTTACCCCCAAAAATAGTTGAAACATCAGCTTAAATACTCATGAAATCATAATTAGACTGCATGATTAAACTGTGTTGCAAATTTCATTGAAATAACAGTATTAGTTTAAGAGATATGGACTTTAACTTTCACATTTTGACGTCGCCGCTGCTGCCGTCGTCGCCTACAACACCGGAAAAGTAACACCTAAGACTCGCCATATGGCGATGCCAGGCTCAACAAAAACAAATTGAACTGCTACTTCAATTTATGAGTTCAATGTACATACATTATTTCAGTGCATGATTTATTCCACAAAATCACTCCTTGTCACTTGCCATTATTAGAATTCTGTATAAGACAATGCTTTGATAGCAACATTAACTTGACCCTATATATTTGTCATCAATAATCTTTACATGAGATGGGTTATCTAGCTCAACAGAAAATGACTATAATTCCAGTGCATTCTGTATCATTCACTAATAAGTTTATCTTTTGTCATGGTATACAATGTACTTAAATTTATTTATAAGCTAAAAAATTATCAAGTTTCATTTACATCTGGCATCTATGTTTTGTTTTCATCTAACCCTTCAGATTTGACATTTTTTCTCAGCTTTTTGTCTAAAACAATTCCTACAGATGAACAGACACACAATAACAAACACTTATTATATACATGTACACTCAGATTTTTACCAGCAAGGTACTTATAAATATTGAAAACATAAGAATTGATTTTGTTGATTCTTACAGTTATCAAAATGCCATATGACCTTACCCATCTTCCAGCATGCGTTTTAAAGGACGAAATAACTGTGTGGCACTAAGTATTGTCTGCCCTTTGATCTCCTTGTTACATAAATCAATTAATCTTTCTGTAAGTTTTGTGCCATCCTGAAAGTAAAAAGAAAACATAAGGAGTTAAAAAAAACAAACAAACAAACAAAACAAATAACAAACAAAAATAAACAGCTGCGCCTGGAGCACATGATATGCCCGACAGATATTTAAACTTCTTTTTTAATGTCTTAAACAACTTGACATTTAGCTGAAACAAATTTTTTTAAATCAAAAGTAGCAAAATTTCTCAATGTTTATTCACAAACCTTTTTGATTATAGGACAAATATAACACAAAAGTTTCATAAAAAAGGTTCAAATGATTTTTGAGTTACACATGCCAAAAAATTCCTAAAATTTGACAATTAAAGGCCAATAACTCTACAACAAGAAAACATACAAATCTCAAAAATAAAAGGGAGCTCTCTTCCTTGGATACCAATATAACACAAAAGTTTCATTCCAATTGTTCAAAGCATTTTTGAGTTATTATACAACATGCAGAAAAATGCCTTAAATATGACAATTAAAGTCCCATAACTCCGCAGTGACAAAAAAAAAAAGGAATCTCAAAAACGAAAGGGTGCTTTCTGTCATGGATAAAAATATAACACAAAAGAGTCATTAAATTTGTTAAAGGAAGTTTCAGTTATTGTACAACATGCAAAAAATGCATAAAATTTGACAAAGGCAAATAACTCTGCAACAAGAAAACATATGAATCTCAAAAAACGAAAGGGAGCTTTCTGCCTTAGATACAAACATTTCACAAAAGTTTCATTAAAATTACTCAAGGCATTCTTGAGTTAGAGAACAACGTGTGGACATACAGACAGACGGACGGACGGACTGTGCCATACCATAATACATCCCGTCATAGACGGGCGTATAAAAACTACACAATCCATCCATCAAACTCATCAAATTCCAAAATCAACAAGAAGTTGTCAGAAAAACAACCTAATACACAAAAGTTTTTAATTTATAACTTAATTGTAGTTACATGTACAGGTATTTGAAATTTCTTTCTCACCTGCATTAACACTTACCTGTATAAACTTATGCAATTTCTCATCTTTTGATCTACAAAATACAGGTAAATAAGAATAGAAATACAAAATACGGGTAAATAAGAATAGAAAAACAAAATACAGGTAAATAAGAATAGAAATGCAAAAAACAGGTAAATAAGAATAGAAATACAAATTACAGGTAAATAAGAAGAGTAATACAAAATACAGGTAAATCAGAATAGAAATACAAAATACAGGTAAATCAGAATAGAAATACAAAACACAGGTAAATCAGAATAGAAATACAAAATACAGGTAAATCAGAATAGTAATACAATACAGGTAAAAACAAGAGTCACGGAAACTCCATGAACCCAGGTTTTCGTATTTCGGAGAAGGGGGTTTCAGAGAGAAATGGTACCTAGTTAACAATAATTATGGGTGATCATGTGTCTCGCAGGGAGCTGGTTGATAGTAAAGAGATACCTGTAATGGGTTAAGATTTAATATATCATATATATATATATATATATATATATATATATAAAAAAGCATCATACATCAGAACATGTTAAAAGATTGCAATTATGACAAATTATTTAGAAATCTGAATGTTGTGTTTTCATTTCAATTTGAGAAAAGATCCATAGTGGCATCTGCAACTAAATATATTTGGAAATATCCAATTTAATGCAAAAATAGTCAACATCAAAATATTTTGCCACCATAATCATTTTACAAAACTAAAATTCTATAAGTAGTGAATTCTACATCTAAATATCATCAAAAATAGCCAAATTCATGCCAAAAATTGTAAATTTCATGCAACAATAGCCATTTTAGTGCAGAAAACACAAAAGGTCAAAATGTAGGTCATGACCTTGAACTTTGATTTTGGCTTTATTTTCATAAATAGTGAATTCAATGTCTAAATATCATCAAAAATAGCCAATTTCATGCCAAAAATTGTAAATTTTATGCAACAATAGCCATTTTAGTGCAGAAAACACAAAGGTCGAAATGTAGGTTATGACCTTGACCTTTGATTTTGGCTTTATTTTCATCAGCATTGCTAGAAAATATGAAAACTGAAAACCCCATGTCATTCATTATCTTTACAAATGGCCAAGATATAGCTAGAGGTTGCTTATTTTGTGAAATGACAAAGCAACTGTGACCTTGACCTTTGATGTATTTATCCCAAAAGCAATCCCAACCAAGATCTTATCACAATACATGTATGTGCCAAGTTTCTTTCAAAAATGTCATTTACTTTTCAACTTATCATCTGGAAACCATTTTTTGACCCCCGCCCGCCCGCACGCCAAAAAGCTTTGCCCCTTGGACCCCAACAAGACTCTGCCTTGGACCTGTTGAGTCCTTTAGCAGCTCTTTGACCACTCACCTCTAGGGCTTGAGCCTTTGATACTCGCAATATCTTACAATAAAACTCTCAACTCCCCCCTTTCAAAAAATCAGCCCTGTGTCTGATAGTACTTCACAGCACTTAACAATTCTCCAAAGTAAAAAATAAAAATTTAGTATGTTCTCAAGTTATCTAACATACATGTCACTCTCTAGGGTAGGACATAAAAACAAAGGCAATATACTAATTAATTAAATTAAACTTAAAGAACTTCAAACATTCTGTTTATGAGAATACTTGATATGATAAACTAAAAATGAAAAGATCCATAAAATGATATTCTGAAGTAACCTTACTTAGCTGTGGCAAATATCTCCCGACAACGCTGTACCCTGGTTTGGTAAGATGACTGAAATAGAGAAAACAACATGGCAGATGTATATTCAGACTGAAAAATAAAAAGATTTTTCAGAATTGGTAGTTTACCTGTCCGTATGTTTCCCTGGTAAATAGGTTGTTAATATTTATTCATTTAATTTTTCATTCACAGCACTTAAAAGACATTTGATTATTCACAAAATTGGAAATAATTAGACTTATTTTGATTATTGTCAATAAAGACTGGCTAACTTCAGATGTATTAAATAAGTTTCAGCTTATCCATAAGTTCAAAATGTTAGGAAAAACTGAGATAATAAAACTACATGTATGATTGCAGAATTGAAAAAATTGAAAGTAAACTACCTGTAATGTGTAAAATAGATGAAAGAAATTGCAATGGAAAAACATGTTTAGTGAAAGTGTATATTAAGTGTATATTAACACAACCATTGGAAGCAACATTTCTTTTTTTGTTGGAAAACAAAACAAAAGAACTCAAAATAGTGGTCTTTATAAACAGATGGCTGTTATATACAGATGTTCACTATAGCAAATTTTACAGCAATTAAATTGGCAATATCAAATGCAATCAAGAATAGGCACAATGCAAGTCCATAAATTATTGCAGCTGAGCAAAACTAGTAAAGACAAATACATTCTGTAACTATGGTAACCACTGCCACTAATTATATAATTTCTGCCTCTGATACAGGCACTAGAGCTTATGGCAAATGTTTTAAATTATATATATTGATTGCATTTGCATATACTAGTATTCAAAATCTATCTAATTGACAATTATTTTCTGTTCATTTTGTAAAGCAAAGACATACATTCTGGCAAAGAATAACATTTTTGCAAAAAAGGTTCAGCATCTAACTTGCAAAAAAAAAAGTTTAATTTATACAAGTAAAATATAATGTTGTTATGTGACATACCTTTGATACAGCCATCATCATCCACATTGCCTGCTGTGGAAACTGAACATAAAGTCTGGCTATAATCTCCTATGTAATAAAGAAACAAATATGTTATATATGTACATGTATAATTATGATGTTTTCTGCAAGTATAGCATAAAATCAAATAATTCATATTTATTGTTAATTCTAGTATGTACATTGTCAGTTGTCAAAATTTGCTAAAACAGAAATTTTTTACTCTTTCTATACATCTGGTCTCACCACCTTAACTATACATACCTTTGAAATGCCTGAGCTACATGTTAGACACATTTGTGTTAGCCTGTTTTAAAATGTGGATACTAAATGTTGTTATTATACAAACATAGTTCTAAATGCTGTATGTACATGTGTATTTGTTAAGTGGCAGAACCCCAACCTTCTTAATCAGACAAAATATGCTGCTAAAAGTGTCATCAGGAATCAGGCTACAAGGACAAACTAAGTTAGAGTTGAGTGAGTTGATTAATGGTGTTTAATGTCCCAGTCAAGAATATTTCACTTATAACTAGATGTCACCAGCTATAGACGAAAGTGCAGACATTTTGTCTGTGTGTTGTGCTGATGGCATTATACAGCAGGGTTCTTTATCGTGCCACACCTGCCGTGACACAGGACCTCGTTCAGATCCAGAACCATGACTTTCATTTCATAATATTGAGTGCTAGGCAAAAGAACAGTCATTACCCACTTTCAAGTCTTGGGTCAGACCAGGCAGGGGTTCAAACCCAGCACCTCCCACTTACGGAGCGAGCACTCTACCAACTGACCTACTGCAGTGGTACGAACTAAGTTAGAGATATTTTATTAAACTAAATGTAATGCAATATACTGTAGTTGCTTTTTTTAAACTCATAAATTAATTACCTTCAACTGTTGAAATACATCAGGGTTCCCATGGCATATTCTGGAGATCAACTGTGGGAATGCTGTAAATAACTGGTATGGAGCCAAGGTACTACCAAATGATGAAATATACTGAAAGAGAAAGCTGTATGTGTATATACAAAAGGTAATTTTTATCAAAGGACAACGTGTGTGTGTGTGTGTGTGTGTGTGTGTGTGTGTGTGTGTGTGTGTGTGTGTGTGTGTTTGTGTGTGTGTGTGTGTGTGTGCAAATTCATTTTTTATACATGTAAGGCCATTTAAGAAATCATGATTACAGTATATACTCTTGTTTCTGATGATCTTGTGTTTGAGTATCTGTTGTGAAGTAAAAACAATGAATAATAATAATTTTTCTTTGACAAAAAGAACAAGAGTTACAGGAGAAATCACAACCTGGCTAGCATATTAATTACAAAATAACAGCTCACCTATAATACAATAGTCATGATTTATAAAACCTTGAGAAATTTCCTCACTGACACAAAAGAGAAAATATGTTTAGTTTCAGATAATTCCGGATTTATTTGGGTTCATGTGAATGGTTGAGTCAGGTCTTTTAAAATATCTAAAAGTGTCCTTATATCACGATTTAAAGTGGTACAAGTTATTTGCTAAATATAATAGAAATTACAAGTCACGTGATTTTCATTGGAAATTTTCAAATATCTGACATTAAATTTTACCTAATTTAACAAAAAATAATGATAATGCCACAGCCATGTTAGCCGAACCTCCTTACTCCACTTAAGTTTTTTCACAAAAAGGTGCTCATATATGGAACTTTTCCGAGATTAATATTATCTCTGACCTCTGCAGTTGTCAAACATCTTTTACACATGGCTAATTCGCTATTAGGATAAATTTATTTTAACACATTCTAAACTAATGATCTGTAAAATTCAAACTTTATCAATTAAGCATTTCAACTCACTGAATTTAACTTGGCTAGATTTGTTCTGAGATTCTGAATTCCTTTTATCTTCTGTCTCTCTCTGGCTTCTATTTCTGACAACCCTGTACTACAGTCTAGCCACAAACTTAACATCCTGGGCATGGACTGGTAAATATACTGATTACCATACTTCAGCGATATACCAAAATATTTGATGATCTGAGTTACAAATTCCCTGTAAAACAAATAACAGCTGTAAGAACAACAGCCCAACTCACCAGTACAACTGTCATAGCTTAAACAAACCTAAAATAAATTACAAATGTAGCATAAAACAGGGATGCTTAATATGATTAGTACATTATTATTTAATGTTTTTATACTTTGTACAGGCAACCTGACATATGAAACAACAGTTAAACCTTCATAACTTCATCACCTCACTTAATATTTACAGTGTCTTGATGGCATAAGTCTATTATCTTCTATGTTTTTCTTTATAAGCTTTCCTTGATTTATCATCAAACCCCATCATGAACCAATAATCTGACAGAAGGACTGGTGGCAATCAATCCAGGCTTAACTATTTACCCATTATTGCCTTTTGTTGCGGTCACATAATGGGTTTAGTGCATCACATGACCTTGATTAAATTCAATCAACAATTAACAATTAACATTGACGTTCCCGAAACGTCCGCCATCCCCCATGTTGCCGTCTGTAAACAATAACGTGAGGGCCACCTGGCAAAATTCAGAATGGGAGATAACTCCATCATGCAAAATTGCAATAGCGCCCAGCACTATGCTCTTATAGTTCCTACTGAGTTATCCAATGGAATACCTAGTTTCTATCATGTGATGCACTAATACTTTGTATTTGTGTTGACATAAAACCATTGCCTAGCCTTTTCTGTCTCTGACATGTCTTAAAATTAAATTTTTTGTACATTTATAGGACATTCAGTTTATGCATGAAAGAGTTTATTTTCCTCTATGAAACAGTTCATGAACTTTTTAAACTGTTTCATGCTGCTTTTTGTGCATCAAATTTACCAATGAAAAGTTTTTTTTAACTCTAATGAAATAGTTCATGCATTATATCATACATGCTGAAAAGATAATACAAACTTAAATTTTTTTGGCATTGTTCACTTTTGTGCCTAGACATAGCTGCAAGTTTTTATGCACTTCCTTGATTACCAAAACATATTCCTGCATTAAGATAATTATTGCACAAACGAAAAATTGTACAGTAAAACCCGTCACATATGTTTTATCCCCCGGCATCTATTTTCAATGTTTCAAATATCAACAAAATCGGTACATTAATAAACCCATAATAGCCATTTTCGGATTTTTGCTATTTATAGTAACAGCAGCCATCTTGGATTTCCGACAGACATGTCGGATACAATTTTTAAACTATACCACACAAGGACCTTGCACACTCAATATCCTTTCAATTGGCCATGTACTTTCAGAGAAAAAAATTTTCAAAGATTTGGGCTAAAAACAGATCTTATTTGCATATTACGTAATTATTGCACAAACGAAAAAATGTACGACATCTATGTTCTATGTTGCAATTTTCAACAAAATTGGTACATAAATAAACCCAAAATGGCCATTTTTGGATTTTTGCTATTTATAGTAATGGCAGCCATCTTGGTTTTCCGACAGACATGTCGGATGCAATTTTGAATCTGTACCACCCAAGAACCTTCCACACTCAATATCCTTTCAATTGGCCATGTACTTTCACAGAAGATTTTCAAAGATTTTGGCTAAAAACAAAAAGTATCTGCATATTACGTAATTATTGCACAAAGGAAAAAGTGTACAAAAAAACCCCTTAAATATGTATTATCCCCCGACATCTATTTTCTATGTTTCAAATTTCAACAGAATCGGTACATTAATAAACCGATAATGGCCATTTTTAGATTTTTGCTTTTTATAGTAACGGCAGCCATCTTGGATTTCCGACAGACATGTCTGATACAATTTTGAATCTATACCACACAAGGACCTTCCACACTCAATATCATTTCAATTGGCCATGTACTTTCAGAGAAGAAGATTTTCAAAGCTAAAAATAGACCTTATTTGCATATTACTTAATTATTGCGAAAAACTAAAAATCGTACAGAAAAACCTGTTATATATGTTAAATCCCCCGACATTTATTTTCTATGTTTCAAATTTCAACAAAATGGATACATAAATGAACCTGTAATGGCCATTTATAGGTTTTTGCTATTTATAGTAACAGCAGCCATCTTGGATTCAGGACGGACATGTAAGATACAATCTTTAATCTATAGCAACTAAGGACCTTTCATACCAAATTTCATTTGAATTGGCCTATTGGTTTCAGAGAAGAAGATAAAAGTTTACGGACGGACGCACGCACGCACGCATGCTTGACCATTCCATAAGCTCACCCTGGCTTTGCCAGGTGGGCTAAAAATGGTGCTATTTGCACAATAAGTGATGTCACTGCTGACCAGGGGTCCAGAAACGGTCATATTTGCCGGACATGTCCGACAAAAAATATTTTTGTCCGATGTGAAATATAGCTTGTCGGACATTTTTAGTTTAAAATAGAATTCAGTTAATCAGACACGTAAATAAATATGTTTATCGGTCATTATTTTACTCAAGTATTTTATCGATCACCTGTCAGTCATTTTCAATAAATAATACAGATCTAATAATTAGGCTTTTGTTTATTAATCAGTTAAAATCCATGGTCTCAATCTGTTCCTTTTGTTTCATCGTCCGAATCACCATTACTTTTGTTGATAAGTTTTTTTATTAAGTAATCACATTGCTTGACAGACGGAAGCCATAAACACCTGAGTACCTGTTAACTGAAGGTCATGGTCGTTGGACTATTTCAAAGAGGTTCCACGCGGGATGTTAAATAATAATACAATGCGCATAGTACGGTCTTGGCAAACTGTTTAGTTATAAATAAATAATTTTGAAAAGTCTAAATAAAATCAAAGAGGTCTCAAAATGAGGTTCAGTAATTCAGTAACTTCGGGAAAACGAAAATGCGCAATTGTCAATAAACAAAGATGGCCGTCAAACCATGTGTCGTCAACGCCGACAGTTCAAAATCAACACTAATGTGATCAACACTAATGTGGACATATAAGTCTGACCATATATATTTAAATAACTTCGTAAACACCCCTTTTTAAAAACTTGTATATTGATTTGTATATTGATATTAAAAATCTTTTTAAAATACATAGTCAGTAACAACGTTTTTTTTTTTTTTTTTTTGCTTTTTTCACTGTATCGTCGCTGGTACCATTGTTTTGAAAAAATGTCCAACACCTCAGTCAAAGTTTTCCTGAGCCCTGCTGCTGACATACATGTACATGTATAAAAGTGTATGCCCACAAGAATCTGTCATTTGCCTGAATGTTAAATCCCCATAGCAGCAAATTTAATTTTGTAAAGAGAATAGCAAATGTGTATGCACATGGGGTTTCCTGTTATGACCACCTGCAAATCAATAAACACCAGATGTACTAAATTTAAAGTTTTTTTTTTTTAGATTTTCTACAAAAGTATTCAGATTATTCACTATGACTCTATAATCAAACCATAGTTTTTCTTGACATTATATAAAATCCATGAAAGAAACTTGTTAATCCCTTTGGAGAAATATGGTTGGGATGGGAGTAGGTTTTTATAAGAGCTACTACTTACAACTGTTTCATAGGATCTGGCTTGTCTTTGTCTTCCAGTACCAGGGTCATCATTATCTTGTCATAATATTTGGCCAGATAAAAATATCCATCCTCCCAATCCTGATACAGGTCTGTTACTTCTTTGTAACACTTAACAATGGAGTTACTCTCTAAACTAGACGTCTCTTCATTGTAATGTCCATACAACAACTGAGCCTGGGAAAAAAAACAAGAAATTAAATAATGTTAAAGATGAGATTAACAGATTAAAATATTGTTTGAAATTCTGCATAAATAAATCTTTAACAAAAGTCAGGACAACTGATGAAGACCACTGTCTTTTACAGTCCAGTAAAAACAAACAAAAAAAGGGTTGTTATATCACAGTTTAAAGTATTATAACCAGTGGGTCCAATGTTTTCTTTCTGCCTGTACATCTACTTTTTACTGGAGAAAGACAGTAACACAAAAAAACAAATAAAAGGAATTATAGAACTTGATCATAAAAATAATAGGAAACATTTCTTATCAACCTTATGCTAGTAATGTTTGATATCTATATGGAAGTAAACTATCTCTTGTTAAACTACACAAGGACAAAAGGTAATTAGAAAACCTTTGCATAAATTTGTCTTCTCTTTTTCCCTTCCTCAGAGGTATCTTGTAACAACTGGGATGCATCAGGGAAGTGTACAGATATTCCTCTCTCCAGACATGATAACGCTTGATCATGGTCACCCTGAAAAATAAAATAATATTAAAAAGTCATTATTTACTTTGTATTCTATTTCAATAAATTGCGATTTCCTGCTTTCCAGAAAAAAACCTCTGATTCACTTGATGACTTGTTATAGGTGATACAGTGGTTAAGGCATAAAACATCATAACCAAAGTTGTCTTGCCACTATGGGTATAACCTCCAATGACCACATTTGAGCAAGGATGTTCTTTGTTATAGCCCTTTACTGGTTGGTTTGGTACCATATAATGTTTTGTAAATTGCCTGATGATGGTTATCTGCAACATTGCAGTCCAGTGTACAAGCACTTTAAACCTAACCATAAGAGTTAAAATAGTTCAAAGTAGATCAGAAAAACAGAAATACTAATGCTCCACAAGAACATATGATTAGTGTTTTCCAAAAGATAAAAAATTTCTCAAAAAAAATACAAAAACAAAAAAAAAAAAAAAAAAAATTGCTGAAGTAATGGAAAAACATTAAACTAACCAACCAATCTCAAGACTGGCCATTTTCCATATAAATTTATATACTCATTTTTTCCCCCTAAAAAAAAATTTGAGAACAAAAGGTTTGTAAAATTTTCTGCTACTTACTTTAAACCAGAACCATTTAGCTTTTTCTAAAAACACTTCAGGTAGATGGTAGTCCTCAGCTTGTAACAGTGAGCTGTAAGCCGTGTGTATATATCCAGCTCTTAAAATATAAAATATATCATAAAAAACATGAATACATCACCATTCATCAGAAACATATTCCATATATTGGTTCCTTCAAATCAACAGAATGAATACCGGGTATATACACTCAAACAGTATTTATATTCTCTTGGTAACAGATTTTTTTCTTTTGCCTTCTCTATAGAGGCCACAGTTGAATAAAACTTTAACAAACTCTACAGAAGTGTCATAAGCATAAACTGAGACATGGAAACTCAGCTCTGCATCTCATAAGAAAGCCTTCTCTAGTAACAAGTTTTTTACAGGTTCACTATGAACAGATGATAATAATAATCTCAGAAAATTTTAAGATCTGAAGTTTGAACCCAAAAACCTTCAAAAGCTGGATAGAGTAAGCCTTTCTTAATTTTATCTTCCAAGAATATTTCTTATACCCTGTCAAAGTGAAATTTAGAGAAATCTTAAGGCATATTGTATCACTATTTAAATTTTGGGTTTCTGGGTGGTCCAATTTTCAAATTTGTGATAACAGCTAAAAAATCTGTTAACATTAAATAAATAGCAATGTTAGTGATGTCCCTAATTTCATCTTGTGAAAAAACAAAATATACATCCACCATCAGTTGTGGCTACTCTTATTTACTAAGTTTCAAATAAGATAACTAAATATAAAGGTAAAATATAATTACTTTCTTGCTATCTTAGCACTCCATAACCAACAATGTCCAATCTCGTGATCTAGGTTAATATTACTGGCTTCCTGGGCTAATGTAAACAAAGTTCTCCTTAGTGATAAGATAGGCTCCTGTGTTCTGAATGAATACTGAAACAAAATGTAAAATATAGGTCAATAATACAAACAACATAAAATATAGGTCAATACATGTAATACAAACTAACAACATAAAATATAGATCAACAATACAAACTAACAACATAAAATATAGGTCAATAATACAAACTAACAACATAAAATATAGGTCAACAATACAATGCAAACTAACAACATAAAATATAGGTCAATAATACAAACTAACAACATAAAATATAGGTCAATAATACAATACAAACTAACAACATAAAATATAGGTCAATAATATAAACTAACAACATAAAATATCATCAGCAACACAAAATAGAAACTATCATAATATCAACTTTTACTTTAGTAAAGTTAAACCAGCAACTATTGTACAACACCTTTTTATGAAGATAATCTTTCCATAAAGATCAGTTTATGGTCCCCTTGCTTCAAATTTATAGTCTCCTTGCTTCATATTAATTGTCCCCTTGCTTTATATTTTCTCAGAGTTCAGTGTATCAATCTGCCAGTGTGTAAACAACCATACCTGCGTGATCTGAATACATGATTCCCAGTGTGTAAACAACCATACCTGCATGATATGAATACATGATTCCCAGTGTGTAAACAACCATACCTGCATGATATGAATACATGATTCCAAGTGTGTAAACAACCATACCTGCATGATCTGAATACATGATTCCCAGTGTGTAAACATCTATACCTGCATGATCTGAGTACACGATTCAACATATCAACATATCATACACGATTCCCAGTGTGTAAAGAACCATACCTGCATGATATGAATACATGATTCCCAGTGTGTAAACAACCATACCTGCATGATCTGAATACATGATTCCCAGTGTGTAAACAATTTCTCTGGTTTTTCTCTCTGTTGGGTATTACTTCCATCATCTTGTCTTATGTTTAATAATACTCTAGCAAATTCTTCAATCTCATTCAAAACATTTAACCTAGAATAGTTAATAAAGAATTAAATCATGAAATTTAACTGACACTTACAAAATAACATGAGAACTGAATCTTGATATCTCAAAATACACAGCCAAGTAAGATAGTACAATGTTTCTGAAATGATGTAAGAATCCTCCCAACTGATTTAAGGGTTCCTACAAATTTGCTTAAGGCTTAACAAGTTTACATAGACCCTTTGGTATCAATTTTTATCTTTTGCTTGTTAAGACTTGGGAAGGATACAAACTAGACACCCTGAGGTCATGGTAAAGCTGGGTGATTTATTAGTCTTGCACAGTTTCTATATTAATGTAAGGTTCAACTTTGGTTTATATTTACATGTACTTCCATGTAGAATTTCACATGTTGATAATCACTCTAGAAGGTAAAACCTAAGTCTTGAAAAAGTAATTAGTATATCTTAGGCTTTTTTTAAAAACAATAAACAATATCAAGTAATGCTTCTACAACATTTATTTTTTACAAACAAAAATAATTAATTTTAAATATTTTTATCTGTTACATTTTCAACTTTAAACTTAAACATCCAAGAAACGTTGTAGTAAAATCAAGATTGACTTTTATCTGGGGTATTTGGGAACTAACAAATGCAAGTAAGACATGTACCTTATTATGTATTCATAACCCCTCTGGTACGATCCAGACTCCATACTGGCTGCAGATAAAGGACCAATTTGTTCATGTCTTACTATCTGTAGCTGCTCCCAGAACTGCTTCTCTTTCTACAAATATATAAATGTAAGATTTAAATTCAATCTATTGATACAATGATTTTCATCTATAAATTACCTGTCGTGAATTCTAAAGCACCATAAACATCCAGTAAAATCTCTATTTACCATTACTTTATTCTGACAGATTTTGGCTTTATAATTGTGTTCCTTGATAAATCTTGCGAGATTATTATGAAAAAATGAAAATTAATAAAATTTGAATTTAAATATTGTGGCGGTATGTGACCCGAGTTATTGATTGATAGGTATTATAACGAAGTGAAACTAATAAAAGTTTATTACCTTATCTTTGGCTGCTAAAAGAATCTTTCCTATACTCACTGACCAATTCCTGGTTTCTCTTTCCTACAAAAATATCAGGTTTAAGGAATATATAATTATATAAAAAACATTACAACACCAAATTTAAACCATAAAAACTGAAATATAAACTTGCAATTGAGAAAAAGTAAAGAGATAATAAGTGTAAATATGTGCATGTGTACAAACACATGTGAGCATTCATGATGCACGAAATCAAGTACATGAATGTATGTACGTCTATATGCATATTCAGCTCAGTCATGTTTAAGTTATCTGTTTAAAATACTCACAAATTTTCCTGTGATACATTTTTCTAATTTCTTCCAGTCTCCGAGTTTCCAGGCAGCTTCTACCATGTAAGAGTTTAACTGCGGCCCCCATTCATATCTAAAATAGGTTGATTTAAACATGCTTTATATATACACATCTAAATTAGATATATCAGTAACACATAAACAAAGTTTTCTAAAGTTGTATTTCTCAAATGAAAACATATCACATCTACTTCTTTATTTTATTTCAATTGCATAATTCATCTGTATTTTAAGTCCAACCTGCATTAAAATATTAATGATTTCTTGTCATGTGACTATTTTCAATTAAAACTTTTTAACATTTAAGAACCACTAGTCGTTAAATACAAGTAATTGGTATGATTGAGGGCCCTCTAGTAGCACTATAATCATGCAGTGGACATTAATTCAATGCCAATTTAAAATCAGTAATTTTATAACCAGTGTCCTCAATGTGTTTGTATTGTCTTGTTTAGCTGTTTCATCATTAACCTATTTTATGTTTTAGGTTGTATTTGTCATTGCCATGCACACATTTTTCATGTGCTTATTTCCTTCTTCTATTAATAAACCTAATATATTAACAACCTGTTTGTTTGAAAACACAACAGAAAATCAATGGATTACGAATTGATTGCACAATAATAAAATAAATGAAGCACAACAGCACTAAAGTAACCTGTTGTTATTGGTATGAGATATTGATATTTTTTTCCCAAGCTATACTGGGTATCAAAATTATATAAAGCATCATTTAATACCATAAGATATTCTTCACAAAGACTTAACCAATATGTGTACCTTATGGTTGTTGATTCTCCTTCTTTAAACTGTAAAATGGATATCAGTAATTTTTGTTGACATTTTTCTTATTATGTGATTTAATATAAAGATTTATTGGAGACTTACTTTTCTGCTATAGCACCTGTAGCATGTAGAAGTGCTTTATTATGTTGTCCTAGTTCCATCAAACTTCGTAACAATCCCTGGTGATGTCCGACATCATCTGGCTCAGCTTGAATCATCTTCTCATAACATGCTTGAGCATCTTGATGCTGACCTACAAATTCAAATAAAAGATACTTGTGTTTTTTTACCTCGAAATTACTGTTCTATAAATGGAGTTTCCACAGCTAAAAATAACAGGATTTAAAAAAGGAATTTGAAGACATAACTGACCTTTGAGACATCACCACCAAATAAATTCTATGTAAAATGCTTTGAAAAATGTATAAAATAGCTGATTTTATCAATTTATGACCATCTGAAATTAATGTTGAAATTAAAATTTAAATATAGGGTACAAAGGAAAGATTTTCCAAGTGATTTACTAAGGTGCAAAATTAAAGATAGCAGGGGAGGAAGGTAGCTAGACTGAAATTTTCAGATGGGCAAATAAAAATAGAGAGAGGAAACACCTGAAAAAAAAACCCACTTCTTCAGATCTAACTTAGCTCTTGGGGATATAAGTAAGCACTCCACATCAAAGCTAAAAGACCTAGACTAGGCATTGACATAATAATAAATCCTATAAACTTACCCAAACTTTCATGTGTCAGTATTTGTTCCATAATTGTTGGGTGTAAATTTCTGATAGCTGCCACACCTACCACACCATCTGGCTCATCCATAGCTATATATAATCTCTGAAAATATAAGACAAAATTGTAATATCTATTCAAATAATAAGGACCATATTGTTTGTAATATAATGACAATCTGCTACAATAGATTTTAATTAAAGAATATTACATGCGTTATGTATTTCTCTCACCAACTTAACTAGAATCTCATGCAGATCCTGGAATGAGAAAGTTTATCAGTTTATTTTTGGAGATTTTGGTTGAAGGATTTCATTATGTTTCTGGGAGTTATTGAGCATAAAAAAATGCAATGTTGATATAAATGAAAAAGACCATAATTAGGGCATACAAGATAATTACAACACTCTCTACCCAACTTCACTGAGAAATTCAATGTATTCAATCATCTTTAGGGCAAATTAAATTTATAAGAAAACTGCAATGTAGCCCATATTGTAACATTCTAAAAGAGCAAATAAACTTTTAACTGTTACTGTTTCAAGACAGTTAACAACCAAACATGACTTCCTTGATGATTTTTACAAGCAGGTGCTTGCTCCTTGATAACACAGATTTAAAAGAACAAGTTTCCCACAAAAAAGCAAACATACTTTAATTACCACCTCCTGTAAAGACTACCTGTTTATTAGGTCCAGTTTTGAGGTATTTGCCTTGTATTTCAACCAAAAAGAACCTCTATATCAAGAGCACCTGAATATAAAATCTGTATTTCTTTGGTTACATGGTTGATCTTTATATAGATGTTTAACTGTACCTGCATAAAATCCAGATGATCTTGAACATTTTTATCTTTATTGGACAGAAACTGTTCAAAATGCATCAAAGCCCTGGTGTAGGCACTACATGTAAAACAGGCATCAGATAACAGATCCTGAGGGATCATCAATAAGAAATCACAAACTGCTATATAACTAGGGTTAGTTAGGTAACTTGGACCTGGAGTAAACAAAAAAATATGACATGTTAACTACCTATTTTATACTAGAAGATCAAAAGGCCATTGATGCATATATTAAATTTTCTAAAGAGGTAATCTTATTTAAGTTGAATTAGTCTTATCAAAATGTATCTCTTGTTAATTGTAAAAGAACACAAATTAATTTATAATTTTGACTAGACCTACAAATACAATGTGTAAATTGCAATGTCTACTGTTTCTGTCATTTTTATTTATCTGAACTGCTTAAAATAACACGGTCAATATGGATGCTATCTCTTGGTACAGCAAACTGAATAATTTCTATGAAAAAATGTTGTTTTTTTTTTTTTTAAATTCTCTTTGATCAAAGAAATATGGAAGAAGGTAACCTATTTCTCACAGAGAATCTGTGTTTTCACAAAATTTGTATGACTTGTTCTTGTAATAAATTTCTCTCCTTCACTGTTATCAAATCTGTTCCAGGAAAAGTAGACATAAGGACCCATGTAAAATTTAACAATTTATTTATTCAGGTTGCATAGCCTGTCAGATGTAATATATGAATTTTCATTAAATGTTAACTTTTTATGAATACTTTTTTCCAACAACTAAACTGTATTACATCTAAAACAATGTTACTAGAAATCACATGAAAGCTTTTTTACACTTGTACTATCAGGCTTTGTTGTGAGTTTTGAGAACCTGTACCAAGACTCTTTGTATAGTTATACATACCGGAATGTGGAGTTTTACCAGATTCAAACTGTGCTTTATATCGCTTCCACTTTGTAAGGTAATCTAACACTTTAAACACGGTCTGAGCACTAAGATGATGGAAATCTGACCTGTGTTTTATGTCTGGTTTCTTAGCTTGATTTAATACTTCTTTAATTTCTCTTACAATCTGTAAAATAATTGGATTAATGGTGTTTTACATCCATATCATATACACATCCAACTTAAAAAGGAGTGGATTAGATTAATGGCGTTTTATGCCCCAGCCAAGAATCTATCACTCATTTCAAGGTGGTAATTTCAGGGATGGTGGAGAAAATTTGAAGCACCCGCAGAAAAACAGTCACCTTTGGCAAGCAAACTGACAAAATTTCACATACTAGGATCTGCCCAAAATGTGACTGGACGTAAGGCAGTTATTTGTGATCCACAAGTGCCGCTAATATCACCCAGCCATTGAGGCCCCATGTGAAATGTTTGAACAGAATTTCAACAATCAGGCAGCAGACGTACATGTTAATGACCCAAACTTATTTTAAACTAGATATGTTTCTTTAAAACAGATGTGTCGCCTGACACTGCATAAAAATCAATCAAAGGGGAATAATTCAAAAACGGAACAAGATAGAGTTGTGGTTCTTGTGCAATGCACTTCGAGTCATTGCCAGAAACATGTACACCAAGTTTGGAGTCATTTGAACATACTACACCAAAGTTATGCTCCGGACAAGAAATGCTCTATAAAAATCAATCAAAGGGAAATAATTCAAAAACGGAACAAGATAGAGTTGTGGTTCTTGTGCACTGCACTTCGAGTCATTGCCAGAAACATGTACACCAAGTTTGAAGTCATTTGAACATACTACATCAAAGTTATGCTCCAGCAGAAATGCTCTATAAAAATCAATCAAAGGGAAATAATTCAAAAACAGAAAAAGATAGAGTTGCGGTTCTTGTGCACTGCACTTCAAGTCATTGCCAGAAACATGCACACCAAGTTTGGAGTCATTTGAATGTACAACACCAATGTTATGCTCCGGACAAGGAAATCCGGACGCCGCCGACGCAGACGCAGCCGACGAGAGTAATACCTATATGTCGCCTAGTAAGGCTACACAAAAATGTGCCATAAATTTGAATGGTATATAAATGTACTTGACAATCATTTACTTCAAATTTCCAAAAACTGTATACTAGTATTTTGTAAAAGTTGTGTCAAATTTGAATTTTTTCAGCATGGATATTGAAAAAGGTAGTATATGTATCTTGAGAGAAACACCAATATACATGTATAGTGATACCACGTTTAACATGTTAATAATATGTTTATGCATGTATACTGGAATTATTCATACATTGTTGCTATACATAAAGGATGCACAATTGCTTAGAATATGTCAGAGAAGGGGAATACCAAACAAATACGAAAATGTGACCATAAAAACATCTTTAAGATCATACATCATCCAGATCATCCTGTGAGCCTTCCTGTATGACATGTAACACAATGTGTGGTAAGATATACAATGCTATGTCAATGTTGTTTGGTACCGTAGCTTGAAATATTTTCTTTGCCTTCTCCTTTACAACCTTCAAATAAAAAATAAACAGATAACATAGCAAGCTTTAGTAAACCAATATCATTGAACATACATGTGTCTATAAAGATGACAATAAAGAACATTATTTCTTCAAAGCAGCATGCATGCACTTTCTTAAAGGAATCTAAGGACAATTTGGCAAACTTTCAGGGTCTAGACTGAACAATTTTCGGGTCTAGTTGCCAAAGATAGAACAATTTTCAGGGTCTAGTTGCCAAAGACTGAACAATTTTCAGGGTCTAGTTGCCAAAGACTGAAGAATTTCCAGGGTCTAGTTGCCAAAGACTGAACAATTTCCAGGGTCTAGTTGCCAAAGACTGAACAATTTCCAGGGTCTAGTTGCCAAAGACTGAACAATTTTCAGGGTCTAGTTGCCAAAGACAACAATTTTCAGGGTCTAGTTGCACAAAAACTGAACAATTTTCAGAGCTTAGTTGCTTTAAGTCTTTTAAAACAGTTTTATCAGTTGATTAGTTAATTAGGATCATGCATACCATACATTTTTTGTGAATTGTTTGTTGACTGAAAAACGCTGCCTTTAAACTGTTGATTACATAACGATATGTTTAACTTAATTTTCACTTGTGTTTTGAATTTGCCGGTGTTAATCACTAACTATGTGATCATCATTAGACTAACCAAATTTTGAACTAGTTCTGCAAGTACCTGGTGTCAAAGTAGCAAATATTCTATGTTGTCTATAGTTACCTTAGATGTAAGATAAGCAGTCCATGTGCTAACCCATGACTTGAAGTCATGACCCTTTTCACTACCATATATGGGCTTGACTAACTTTGACCAATCAGATTTTGGCTCAAGAATGTACCTAAATATAAATACATAGAAAGGGTATAAAATATACTATAGATACAGATAATTGCTAAAATAATACTGGATTATATACAAAGCAGATGACTTTTAATTCATGTGAGGTTCATATATATGTAATTTCTGAAAAGATGCAACCCTGAATGTACATGTACATGTACATTATATCTCGCATTACAGATACATCTTAACTAGTACATCTCTTCCAGAAAATTATATGTTCAAGTATTTATAACATATTAAAATGAGAAAGAAAACTAATTCCAAAAATAAAAAAAATAAAAAAATGTTTTTATATCAGTAATTATTTAATTATAAGTAACTATTGTATGAAATGTGAAATAACATCTACGTATTTCAAATCATCTGAAAGACTTTCCTAAAGCAAGCCATATTTACAATATACACAAACCATGTGCTCAGAAATGGTTCAAGAACTTCCTGTACATGCTCTTCAAAACGTTTCCATAATTTGCCACTAGTGGGCTCTCCTTCCTTTGGCTCAGATATTGCATAAATTCTCAGCAGCTCTTGAAGAGCAAATGCTACACGATCCTTCAATCAAAACATAAATCTGATTATTCATCAGTTATACATGTACAAAAATAAATGTTAACTTCTGTTATAAATTATCATATATGTGAATGATCCTTTTTAAATGCAACCATACAAAGTAATGACCATCTCATCAGAACGATGTACATTATAATGTGAATTTAACAGACAATTGGTCTCTATATGAAGTTCTTTTTGGTTAAATTATGAATCAACAAAAACATAAAATTATTGGTCTTAATGGACAAGTGATCTTTATATAGGTGGTCAGTATAACAAGTTACCTTGTATATGCTGTCATATATATATATATTTTTTTAATAAACAGTGAAACAATATAGGTGGTCACTCTAACAAGTTTTCTTGTATATGCTGTCATTTATATAAAGATTTTAATAGACAGTGAAACAATATAGGTGGTCACTATAACAAGTTTCCTTGTATATGCTGTCATTTATATAAAGATTTTAATATACAGTAAAAACAATATAGGTGGTCACTATAACAAGTTACCTTGTATATGCTGTCATTTATATAAAGATTTTAATATACAGTAAAAACAATATAGGTGGTCACTATAACAAGTTACCTTGTATATGCTGTCATTTATATAAAGATTTTAATATACAGTAAAAACAATATAGGTGGTCACTATAACAAGTTTCCTTGTATATGCTGTCATTTATATAAAGATTTTAATATACAGTGAAACAATATAGGTGGTCACTATAACAAGTTACCTTGTATATGCTGTCATTTATATAAAGATTTTTTTAATATACAGTGAAACAATATAGGTGGTCACTATAACAAGTTACCTTGTATATGCTGTCATTTATATGAAGATTTTTTTAATATACAGTGAAACAATATAGGTGGACACTATAACAAGTTACCTTGTATATGCTGTCATTTATATAAAGATTTTAATAGACAGTGAAACAATATAGGTGGTCACTATAACAAGTTTCGTTGTATATGCTGTCATTTATATAAAGATTTTAATATACAGTAAAAACAATATAGGTGGTCACTATAACAAGTTACCTTGTATATGCTGTCATTTATATAAAGATTTTAATATACAGTAAAAACAATATAGGTGGTCACTATAACAAGTTACCTTGTATATGCTGTCATTTATATAAAGATTTTAATATACAGTAAAAACAATATAGGTGGTCACTATAACAAGTTTCCTTGTATATGCTGTTATTTATATAAAGATTTTAATATACAGTGAAACAATATAGGTGGTCACTATAACAAGTTACCTTGTATATGCTGTCATTTATATAAAGATTTTTTTAATATACAGTGAAACAATATGGGTGGTCACTATAACAAGTTACCTTGTATATGCTGTCATTTATATAAAGATTTTAATATACAGTAAAAACAATATAGGTGGTCGATATAACAAGTTTCCTTGTATATGCTGTCATTTATATAAAGATTTTAATATACAGTGAAACAATATAGGTGGTCACTATAACAAGTTACCTTGTATATGCTGTCATTTATATAAAGATTTTTTTAATATACAGTGAAACAATATAGGTGGTCACTATAACAAGTTACCTTGTATATGCTGTCATTTATATGAAGATTTTTTTAATATACAGTGAAACAATATAGGTGGACACTATAACAAGTTACCTTGTATATGCTGTCATTTATATAAAGATTTTTTTAATAGACAGTGAAACAATATAGGTGGTCACTATAACAAGTTTTCTTGTATAACAGTCATTTATATAAAGATTTTAATAGACAGTGAAACAATATAGTGGTCACTATAACAAGTTACCTTGTATATGCTGTCATTTATATAAAGATTAATTTAATAGACAGTGAAACAATATAGTGGACACTATAACAAGTTACCTTGTATATGCTGTCATTTATATAAAAATTTTTTTAATAGACAGTGAAACAATATAGGTGGTCACTATAACAAGTTTTCTTGTATAACAGTCATTTATATAGGTTTTTTTAATAGACAGTGAAACAATATAGTGGTCACTATAACAAGTTACCTTATATATGCTGTCATTTACATAAAGATTTTAATATACAGTAAAAACAATATAGGTGGTC
Organism: Tegillarca granosa; assembly: GCA_029721355.1. Lineage (NCBI taxonomy): Eukaryota > Metazoa > Mollusca > Bivalvia > Arcoida > Arcidae > Tegillarca > Tegillarca granosa. The sequence continues at coordinate 42,984,766 of CM056600.1, forward strand.
ACTATAACAAGTTTTCTTGTATAACAGTCATTTATATAAAGATTTTAATAGACAGTGAAACAACATAGTGGTCACTATAACAAGTTACCTTGTATATGCTGTCATTTATATAAAGATTTTAATATACAGTGAAACAATATAGGTGGTCACTATAACAAGTTACCTTGTATATGCTGTCATTTATATAAAGATTTTTTTCATAGACAGTGAAACAATATAGGTGGTCACTATAACAAGTTTTCTTGTATAACAGTCATTTATATGAAGATTTTAATAGACAGTGAAACAATATAGTGGTCACTATAACAAGTTACCTTGTATATGCTGTCATTTATATAAAGATTTTAATATACAGTGAAACAATATAGGTGGTCACTATAACAAGTTACCTTGTATATGCTGTCATTTATATAAAGATTTTAATATACAGTGAAACAATATAGTGGTCACTATAACAAGTTTTCTTGTATAACAGTCATTTATATAAAGATTTTAATTGACAGTGAAACAATATAGTGGTCACAATAACAAGTTACCTTGTATATGCTGTCATTTATATCAAGATTTTTTTAATAGACAGTGAAACAATATAGGTGGTCACTATAACAAGTTTTCTTGTATAACAGTCATTTATATAAAGATTTTAATAGACAGTGAAACAATATAGTGGTCACTATAACAAGTCACCTTGTATATGCTGTCATATATAAAAAGATTTTTTTAATAGACAGTGAAACAATATAGGTGGTCACTATAACAAGTTTTCTTGTATATGCTGTCATATATAAAAACATTTTTTTAATAGACAGTGAAACAATATAGGTGGTAACTATAACAAGTTACCTTGTATATGCTGTCATTTATATCAAGATTTTTTTAATAGACAGTGAAACAATATAGGTGGTCACTATAACAAGTTTTCTTGTATATGCTGTCATTTATATAAAGATTTTTTTAATATACAGTGAAACAATATAGGTGGTCACTATAACAAGTTTTCTTGTATATGCTGTCATATATAAAAAGATTTTTTTAATAGACAGTGAAACAATATAGGTGGACACTATAACAAGTTTTCTTGTATATGCTGTCATATATAAAAAGATTTTTTAATAGACAGTGAAACAATATAGGTGGTCACTATAAAAAGTTACCTTGTATAACAGTCATTTATATAGGTTTTTTTAATATACAGTGAAACAATATAGGTGGTCACTATAACAAGTTACCTTGTATATGCTGTCATATATATAAAGATTTTTTTAATAGACAGTGAAAGAATATAGGTGGTCACTATAACAAGTTTTCTTGTATATGCTGTCATATATTAAAAGATTTTTTTAATAGACAGTGAAACAGTATAGGTGGACACTATAACAAGTTTTCTTGTATGTGCTGTCATATATAAAAAGATTTTTTTAATATACAGTGAAACAATATAGGTGGTCACTATAACAAGTTTTCTTGTATATGCTGTCATTTATATAAAGATTTTAATATACAGTAAAAACAATATAGGTGGTCACTATAAAAAGTTACCTTGTATATGCTGTCATTTATAAAAAGATTTTTTTAATATACAGTGAAACAATATAGGTGGTCACTATAACAAGTTTTCTTGTATATGCTGTCATATATAAAAAGATTTTTTTAATAGACAGTGAAACAATATAGGTGGTCACTATAACAAGTTTTCTTGTATATGCTGTCATATATAAAAAGATTTTTTTTAATAGACAGTGAAACAATATAGGTGGACACTATAACAAGTTTTCTTGTCTATGCTGTCATATATAAAAAGATTTTTTTAATATACAGTGAAACAATATAGGTGGTCACTATAACAAGTTTTCTTGTATATGCTGTCATTTATATAAAGATTTTAATATACAGTGAAACAATATAGGTGGTCACTATAACAAGTTTCCTTGTATATGCTGTCATTTATATAAAGATTTTAATAGACACTGAAACAATATAGGTGGTCACTATAACAAGTTACCTTGTATATGCTTTCATTTATATAAAGATTTTAATATACAGTGAAACAATATAGTGGTCACTATAACAAGTTTTCTTGTATAACAGTCATTTATATAAAGATTTTAATTGACAGTGAAACAATATAGTGGTCACTCTAACAAGTTACCTTGTATATGCTGTCATTTATATCAAGATTTTTTTAATAGACAGTGAAACAATATAGGTGGTCACTATAACAAGTTTTCTTGTATAACAGTCATTTATATAAAGATTTTAATAGACAGTGAAACAATATAGGTGGTAACTATAACAAGTTACCTTGTATATGCTGTCATATATAAAAAGATTTTTTTAATAGACAGTGAAACAATATAGGTGGTCACTATAACAAGTTTTCTTGTATATGCTGTCATATATAAAAACATTTTTTTAATAGACAGTGAAACAATATAGGTGGTCACTATAACAAGTTACCTTGTATATGCTGTCATTTATATCAAGATTTTTTTAATAGACAGTGAAACAATATAGGTGGTCCCTATAACAAGTTTTCTTGTATATGCTGTCATTTATATAAAGATTTTTTTAATATACAGTGAAACAGTATAGGTGGTCACTATAACAAGTTTTCTTGTATATGCTGTCATATATAAAAAGATTTTTTTTAATAGACAGTGAGACAATATAGGTGGACACTATAACAAGTTTTCTTGTATATGCTGTCATATATAAAAAGATTTTTTAATAGACAGTGAAACATTATAGGTGGTCACTATAAAAAGTTACCTTGTATAACAGTCATTTATATAGGTTTTTTTAATATACAGTGAAACAATATAGGTGGTCACTATAACAAGTTTTCTTGTATATGCTGTCATATATAAAAAGATTTTTTTAATATACAGTGAAACAATATAGGTGGTCAGTATAACAAGTTTTCTTGTATATGCTGTCATTTATATAAAGATTTTAATATACAGTAAAAACAATATAGGTGGTCACTATAACAAGTTACCTTGTATATGCTGTCATTTATAAAAAGATTTTTTTAATATACAGTGAAACAATATAGGTGGTCACTATAACAAGTTTTCTTGTATATGCTGTCATATATAAAAAGATTTTTTTAATAGACAGTGAAACAATATAGGTGGTCACTATAAAAAGTTACCTTGTATATGCTGTCATTTATATAGGTTTTTTTAATATACAGTGAAACAATATAGGTGGTCACTATAACAAGTTACCTTGTATATGCTGTCATATATATAAAGATTTTTTTAATAGACAGTGAAACAATATAGGTGGTCAGTATAACAAGTTTTCTTGTATATGCTGTCATTTATACAAAGATTTTTTTAATAGACAGTGAAACAATATAGGTGGACACTATAACAAGTTTTCTTGTATATGCTGTCATTTACAGCGCTCCAGAAATGCCGGCAGTGTCAACCGGCGATTTTAGAAAATCAGTAAAACAAGATTTTTAATGCCAATTCTCAATTGTTTAATATTCAATAGTTTACCTTTATAGGAAGCCTTTATCTATAACCTAATGTATAATGAACATTTCAAGTCATCAACTGTATAATGAATAATAAAGATCAGAGACACCTAAATGGTGGTCTTACTTCATTCCGGTTGATTTTCTTTCTCGTGGTATCTATCCTTCAATGATCAGAGCAACATCATATGATATAAAACTGTTTAAGTAGTTATAAATTATTAAGTGAAAAATTTGGTTATTTAGGAGAATTCAATAAATCTATCACCTATCAGAACTGGTTTTTGTCTGAAAGCAAAAACAAAAAAAAACTGTAATACTTTTGTTTGTCATTTTCCGGCGAACCTCGTTACTTTCTGAGCATCGCTGTTTTTAAAGTAGTTTCCTCAGGTAAGGACACCGATATTACTGGTAATAATAATTTGACTGCAGACAATATACAAATAGAAAGCGGCATGTTGGTGCACCTCAAACGTTGGGAGTTAATGAAAAAAGTCACGTTGTTTTCTTGTAAACAAAATGGCGACCTCGATGTGTATTACTTAGAGAATCATGATTATTGATCAACAAACGCTTTAAAAACAGTAATTAATGAAATAAACAACACAAAAGGTAACTTTTACTTGTATTTAATTCAAAATTTTACTTTATCATTGATATATGCGTGGATATCGCTGTTGATAATGTCCTAAAATATCGAGAGGGAACCGGGAACACAGGCGCTTGTTTCAAATTCCCTCTAAATTCCCAGACACTTGAAATTATTAAAATCTGTCCGAATACATAGAAGGATTACGATACTCAATCATTAAACCATTCAAGCCATGTAACACGTGTCCTGGCTAACGATGCGTGTATATTGATCACATAATTACAGCTAATTAACGGATTAAGATAATTATCGATCTATCGGAGTATAAGCCCATAGTTCTGTTACGTGATTGATATTCAGCTCAATTATTAAGGGTGCAGTAATAATTTATTTTTCGCCGGTTGGATATTTTCACAACCGGCGTTTTTGCTTGCAAACCGGCGTTTTTTGCCGAAAAAGTGCCGTTTCTAGAGGCCTGGTCATTTATATAAAGATTTTTTTAATAGACAGTGAAACAATATAGGTGGTCACTATAACAAGTTTTCTTGTATAACAGTCATTTATATAAAGATTTTAATAGACAGTGAAACAATATAGTGGTCACTATAACAAGTTACCTTGTATATGCTGTCATTTATATAAAGATTATTTTAATAGACAGTGAAACAATATAGTGGACACTATAACAAGTTACCTTGTATATGCTGTCATTTATATAAAGATTTTTTTAATAGACAGTGAAACAATATAGGTGGTCAATATAACAAGTTTTCTTGTATAACAGTCATTTATATAAAGATTTTAATAGACAGTGAAACAATATAGTGGTCACTATAACAAGTTACCTTGTATATGCTGTCATTTACATAAAGATTTTAATATACAGTAAAAACAATATAGGTGGTCACTATAACAAGTTTTCTTGTATAACAGTCATTTATATAAAGATTTTAATAGACAGTGAAACAATATAGTGGTCACTATAACAAGTTACCTTGTATATGCTGTCATTTATATAAAGATTTTAATATACAGTGAAACAATATAGTGGTCACTATAACAAGTTACCTTGTATATGCTGTCATTTATATAAAGATTTTTTTCATAGACAGTGAAACAATATAGGTGGTCACTATAACAAGTTTTCTTGTATAACAGTCATTTATATGAAGATTTTAATAGACAGTGAAACAATACAGTGGTCACTATAACAAGTTACCTTGTATATGCTGTCATTTATATAAAGATTTTAATATACAGTGAAACAATATAGGTGGTCACTATAACAAGTTTTTTTGTATATGCTGTCATATATAAAAAGATTTTTTTTAATAGACAGTGAGACAATATAGGTGGACACTATAACAAGTTTTCTTGTATATGCTGTCATATATAAAAAGATTTTTTAATAGACAGTGAAACAATATAGGTGGTCACTATAAAAAGTTACCTTGTATAACAGTCATTTATATAGGTTTTTTTAATATACAGTGAAACAATATAGGTGGTCACTATAACAAGTTTTCTTGTATATGCTGTCATATATAAAAAGATTTTTTTAATATACAGTGAAACAATATAGGTGGTCAGTATAACAAGTTTTCTTGTATATGCTGTCATTTATATAAAGATTTTAATATACAGTAAAAACAATATAGGTGGTCACTATAACAAGTTTTTTTGTATATGCTGTCATTTATAAAAAGATTTTTTTAATATACAGTGAAACAATATAGGTGGTCACTATAACAAGTTTTCTTGTATATGCTGTCATATATAAAAAGATTTTTTTAATAGACAGTGAAACAATATAGGTTGTCACTATAAAAAGTTACCTTGTATATGCTGTCATTTATATAGGTTTTTTTAATATACAGTGAAACAATATAGGTGGTCACTATAACAAGTTACCTTGTATATGCTGTCATATATATAAAGATTTTTTTAATAGACAGTGAAACAATATAGGTGGTCAGTATAACAAGTTTTCTTGTATATGCTGTCATTTATACAAAGATTTTTTTAATAGACAGTGAAACAATATAGGTGGACACTATAACAAGTTTTCTTGTATATGCTGTCATTTACAGCGCTCCAGAAATGCCGGCAGTGTCAACCGGCGATTTTAGAAAATCAGTAAAACAAGATTTTTAATGCCAATTCTCAATTGTTTAATATTCAATAGTTTACCGTTATAGGAAGCCTTTATCTATAACCTAATGTATAATGAACATTTCAAGTCATCAACTGTATAATGAATAATAAAGATCAGAGACACCTAAATGGTGGTCTTACTTCATTCCGGTTGATTTTCTTTCTCGTGGTATCTATCCTTCAATGATCAGAGCAACATCATATGATATAAAACTGTTTAAGTAGTTATAAATTATTAAGTGAAAAATTTGGTTATTTAGGAGAATTCAATAAATCTATCACCTATCAGAACTGGTTTTTGTCTGAAAGCAAAAACAAAAAAAAACTGTAATACTTTTGTTTGTCATTTTCCGGCGAACCTCGTTACTTTCTGAGCATCGCTGTTTTTAAAGTAGTTTCCTCAGGTAAGGACACCGATATTACTGGTAATAATAATTTGACTGCAGACAATATACAAATAGAAAGCGGCATGTTGGTGCACCTCAAACGTTGGGAGTTAATGAAAAAAGTCACGTTGTTTTCTTGTAAACAAAATGGCGACCTCGATGTGTATTACTTAGAGAATCATGATTATTGATCAACAAACGCTTTAAAAACAGTAATTAATGAAATAAACAACACAAAAGGTAACTTTTACTTGTATTTAATTCAAAATTTTACTTTATCATTGATATATGCGTGGATATCGCTGTTGATAATGTCCTAAAATATCGAGAGGGAACCGGGAACACAGGCGCTTGTTTCAAATTCCCTCTAAATTCCCAGACACTTGAAATTATTAAAATCTGTCCGAATACATAGAAGGATTACGATACTCAATCATTAAACCATTCAAGCCATGTAACACGTGTCCTGGCTAACGATGCGTGTATATTGATCACATAATTACAGCTAATTAACGGATTAAGATAATTATCGATCTATCGGAGTATAAGCCCATAGTTCTGTTACGTGATTGATATTCAGCTCAATTATTAAGGGTGCAGTAATAATTTATTTTTCGCCGGTTGGATATTTTCACAACCGGCGTTTTTGCTTGCAAACCGGCGTTTTTTGCCGAAAAAGTGCCGTTTCTTGAGGCCTGGTCATTTATATAAAGATTTTTTTAATAGACAGTGAAACAATATAGGTGGTCACTATAACAAGTTTTCTTGTATAACAGTCATTTATATAAAGATTTTAATAGACAGTGAAACAATATAGTGGTCACTATAACAAGTTACCTTGTATATGCTGTCATTTATATAAAGATTATTTTAATAGACAGTGAAACAATATAGTGGACACTATAACAAGTTACCTTGTATATGCTGTCATTTATATAAAGATTTTTTTAATAGACAGTGAAACAATATAGGTGGTCACTATAACAAGTTTTCTTGTATAACAGTCATTTATATAAAGATTTTAATAGACAGTGAAACAATATAGTGGTCACTATAACAAGTTACCTTGTATATGCTGTCATTTACATAAAGATTTTAATATACAGTAAAAACAATATAGGTGGTCACTATAACAAGTTTTCTTGTATAACAGTCATTTATATAAAGATTTTAATAGACAGTGAAACAATATAGTGGTCACTATAACAAGTTACCTTGTATATGCTGTCATTTATATAAAGATTTTAATATACAGTGAAACAATATAGGTGGTCACTATAACAAGTTACCTTGTATATGCTGTCATTTATATAAAGATTTTTTTCATAGACAGTGAAACAATATAGGTGGTCACTATAACAAGTTTTCTTGTATAACAGTCATTTATATGAAGATTTTAATAGACAGTGAAACAATATAGTGGTCACTATAACAAGTTTTCTTGTATATGCTGTCATATATAAAAAGATTTTTTTTAATAGACAGTGAAACAATATAGGTGGACACTATAACAAGTTTTCTTGTCTATGCTGTCATATATAAAAAGATTTTTTTAATATACAGTGAAACAATATAGGTGGTCACTATAACAAGTTTTCTTGTATATGCTGTCATTTATATAAAGATTTTAATATACAGTAAAAACAATATAGGTGGTCACTATAACAAGTTTCCTTGTATATGCTGTCATTTATATAAAGATTTTAATAGACACTGAAACAATATAGGTGGTCACTATAACAAGTTACCTTGTATATGCTGTCATTTATATAAAGATTTTTTTCATAGACAGTGAAACAATATAGGTGGTCACTATAACAAGTTTTCTTGTATAACAGTCATTTATATGAAGATTTTAATAGACAGTGAAACAATATAGTGGTCACTATAACAAGTTACCTTGTATATGCTGTCATTTATATAAAGATTTTAATATACAGTGAAACAATATAGGTGGTCACTATAACAAGTTCCCTTGTATATGCTTTCATTTATATAAAGATTTTAATATACAGTGAAACAATATAGTGGTCACTATAACAAGTTTTCTTGTATAACAGTCATTTATATAAAGATTTTAATTGACAGTGAAACAATATAGTGGTCACTATAACAAGTTACCTTGTATATGCTGTCATTTATATCAAGATTTTTTTAATAGACAGAGAAACAATATAGGTGGTCACTATAACAAGTTTTCTTGTATAACAGTCATTTATATAAAGATTTTAATAGACAGTGAAACAATATAGGTGGTAACTATAACAAGTTACCTTGTATATGCTGTCATATATAAAAAGATTTTTTTAATAGACAGTGAAACAATATAGGTGGTCACTATAACAAGTTTTCTTGTATATGCTGTCATATATAAAAACATTTTTTTAATAGACAGTGAAACAATATAGGTGGTCACTATAACAAGTTACCTTGTATATGCTGTCATTTATATCAAGATTTTTTTAATATACAGTGAAACAATATAGGTGGTCACTATAACAAGTTTTCTTGTATATGCTGTCATATATAAAAAGATTTTTTTAATAGACAGTGAAACAATATAGGTGGTCACTATAAAAAGTTACCTTGTATATGCTGTCATTTATATAAAGATTTTTTTCATAGACAGTGAAACAATATAGGTGGTCACTATAACAAGTTTTCTTGTATAACAGTCATTTATATGAAGATTTTAATAGACAGTGAAACAATATAGTGGTCACTATAACAAGTTACCTTGTATATGCTGTCATTTATATAAAGATTTTAATATACAGTGAAACAATATAGTGGTCACTATAACAAGTTACCTTGTATATGCTGTCATTTATATCAAGATTTTTTTAATAGACAGAGAAACAATATAGGTGGTCACTATAACAAGTTTTCTTGTATAACAGTCATTTATATAAAGATTTTAATAGACAGTGAAACAATATAGGTGGTAACTATAACAAGTTACCTTGTATATGCTGTCATATATAAAAAGATTTTTTTAATAGACAGTGAAACAATATAGGTGGTCACTATAACAAGTTTTCTTGTATATGCTGTCATATATAAAAACATTTTTTTAATAGACAGTGAAACAATATAGGTGGTCACTATAACAAGTTACCTTGTATATGCTGTCATTTATATAAAGATTTTAATATACAGTGAAACAATATAGGTGGTCACTATAACAAGTTACCTTGTATATGCTGTCATTTATATAAAGATTTTAATATACAGTGAAACAATATAGTGGTCACTATAACAAGTTTTCTTGTATAACAGTCATTTATATAAAGATTTTAATTGACAGTGAAACAATATAGTGGTCACAATAACAAGTTACCTTGTATATGCTGTCATTTATATCAAGATTTTTTTAATAGACAGTGAAACAATATAGGTGGTAACTATAACAAGTTACCTTGTATATGCTGTCATTTATATCAAGATTTTTTTAATAGACAGTGAAACAATATAGGTGGTCACTATAACAAGTTTTCTTGTATATGCTGTCATTTATATAAAGATTTTTTTAATATACAGTGAAACAATATAGGTGGTCACTATAACAAGTTTTCTTGTATATGCTGTCATATATAAAAAGATTTTTTTAATAGACAGTGAAACAATATAGGTGGACACTATAACAAGTTTTCTTGTATATGCTGTCATATATAAAAAGATTTTTTAATAGACAGTGAAACAATATAGGTGGTCACTATAAAAAGTTACCTTGTATAACAGTCATTTATATAGGTTTTTTTAATATACAGTGAAACAATATAGGTGGTCACTATAACAAGTTACCTTGTATATGCTGTCATATATATAAAGATTTTTTTAATAGACAGTGAAAGAATATAGGTGGTCACTATAACAAGTTTTCTTGTATATGCTGTCATATATTAAAAGATTTTTTTAATAGACAGTGAAACAATATAGGTGGACACTATAACAAGTTTTCTTGTATATGCTGTCATATATAAAAAGAATTTTTTAATATACAGTGAAACAATATAGGTGGTCACTATAACAAGTTTTCTTGTATATGCTGTCATTTATATAAAGATTTTAATATACAGTAAAAACAATATAGGTGGTCACTATAACAAGTTACCTTGTATATGCTGTCATTTATAAAAGATTTTTTTAATATACAGTGAAACAATATAGGTGGTCACTATAACAAGTTTTCTTGTATATGCTGTCATATATAAAAAGATTTTTTTAATAGACAGTGAAACAATATAGGTGGTCACTATAACAAGTTTTCTTGTATATGCTGTCATATATAAAAAGATTTTTTTTAATAGACAGTGAAACAATATAGGTGGACACTATAACAAGTTTTCTTGTCTATGCTGTCATATATAAAAAGATTTTTTTAATATACAGTAAAAACAATATAGGTGGTCACTATAACAAGTTTCCTTGTATATGCTGTCATTTATATAAAGATTTTAATAGACACTGAAACAATATAGGTGGTCACTATAACAAGTTACCTTGTATATGCTGTCATTTATATAAAGATTTTTTTCATAGACAGTGAAACAATATAGGTGGTCACTATAACAAGTTTTCTTGTATAACAGTCATTTATATGAAGATTTTAATAGACAGTGAAACAATATAGTGGTCACTATAACAAGTTACCTTGTATATGCTGTCATTTATATAAAGATTTTAATATACAGTGAAACAATATAGGTGGTCACTATAACAAGTTACCTTGTATATGCTTTCATTTATATAAAGATTTTAATATACAGTGAAACAATATAGTGGTCACTATAACAAGTTTTCTTGTATAACAGTCATTTATATAAAGATTTTAATTGACAGTGAAACAATATAGTGGTCACTATAACAAGTTACCTTGTATATGCTGTCATTTATATCAAGATTTTTTTAATAGACAGTGAAACAATATAGGTGGTCACTATAACAAGTTTTCTTGTATAACAGTCATTTATATAAAGATTTTAATAGACACTGAAACAATATAGGTGGTCACTATAACAAGTTACCTTGTATATGCTGTCATTTATATAAAGATTTTTTTCATAGACAGTGAAACAATATAGGTGGTCACTATAACAAGTTTTCTTGTATAACAGTCATTTATATGAAGATTTTAATAGACAGTGAAACAATATAGTGGTCACTATAACAAGTTACCTTGTATATGCTGTCATTTATATAAAGATTTTAATATACAGTGAAACAATATAGGTGGTCACTATAACAAGTTACCTTGTATATGCTTTCATTTATATAAAGATTTTAATATACAGTGAAACAATATAGTGGTCACTATAACAAGTTTTCTTGTATAACAGTCATTTATATAAAGATTTTAATTGACAGTGAAACAATATAGTGGTCACTATAACAAGTTACCTTGTATATGCTGTCATTTATATCAAGATTTTTTTAATAGACAGTGAAACAATATAGGTGGTCACTATAACAAGTTTTCTTGTATATGCTGTCATATATAAAAAGATTTTTTTAATAGACAGTGAAACAATATAGGTGGTCACTATAACAAGTTTTCTTGTATATGCTGTCATATATAAAAAGATTTTTTTTAATAGACAGTGAAACAATATAGGTGGACACTATAACAAGTTTTCTTGTCTATGCTGTCATATATAAAAAGATTTTTTTAATATACAGTAAAAACAATATAGGTGGTCACTATAACAAGTTTCCTTGTATATGCTGTCATTTATATAAAGATTTTAATAGACACTGAAACAATATAGGTGGTCACTATAACAAGTTACCTTGTATATGCTGTCATTTATATAAAGATTTTTTTCATAGACAGTGAAACAATATAGGTGGTCACTATAACAAGTTTTCTTGTATAACAGTCATTTATATGAAGATTTTAATAGACAGTGAAACAATATAGTGGTCACTATAACAAGTTACCTTGTATATGCTGTCATTTATATAAAGATTTTAATATACAGTGAAACAATATAGGTGGTCACTATAACAAGTTACCTTGTATATGCTTTCATTTATATAAAGATTTTAATATACAGTGAAACAATATAGTGGTCACTATAACAAGTTTTCTTGTATAACAGTCATTTATATAAAGATTTTAATTGACAGTGAAACAATATAGTGGTCACTATAACAAGTTACCTTGTATATGCTGTCATTTATATCAAGATTTTTTTAATAGACAGTGAAACAATATAGGTGGTCACTATAACAAGTTTTCTTGTATAACAGTCATTTATATAAAGATTTTAATAGACAGTGAAACAATATAGGTGGTAACTATAACAAGTTACCTTGTATATGCTGTATTATATAAAAAGATTTTTTTAATAGACAGTGAAACAATATAGGTGGTCACTATAACAAGTTTTCTTGTATATGCTGTCATATATAAAAACATTTTTTTAATAGACAGTGAAACAATATAGGTGGTCACTATAACAAGTTACCTTGTATATGCTGTCATTTATATCAAGATTTTTTTAATAGACAGTGAAACAATATAGGTGGTCACTATAACAAGTTTTCTTGTATATGCTGTCATTTATATAAAGATTTTTTTAATATACAGTGAAACAATATAGGTGGTCACTATAACAAGTTTTCTTGTATATGCTGTCATATATAAAAAGATTTTTTTAATATACAGTGAAACAATATAGGTGGTCAGTATAACAAGTTTTTTTGTATATGCTGTCATATATAAAAAGATTTTTTTTAATAGACAGTGAGACAATATAGGTGGACACTATAACAAGTTTTCTTGTATATGCTGTCATATATAAAAAGATTTTTTAATAGACAGTGAAACAATATAGGTGGTCACTATAACAAGTTACCTTGTATAACAGTCATTTATATAGGTTTTTTTAATATACAGTGAAACAATATAGGTGGTCACTATAACAAGTTTTCTTGTATATGCTGTCATATATAAAAAGATTTTTTTAATATACAGTGAAACAATATAGGTGGTCAGTATAACAAGTTTTCTTGTATATGCTGTCATTTATATAAAGATTTTAATATACAGTAAAAACAATATAGGTGGTCACTATAACAAGTTACCTTGTATATGCTGTCATTTATAAAAAGATTTTTTTAATATACAGTGAAACAATATAGGTGGTCACTATAACAAGTTTTCTTGTAGATGCTGTCATATATAAAAAGATTTTTTTAATAGACAGTGAAACAATATAGGTGGTCACTATAAAAAGTTACCTTGTATATGCTGTCATTTATATAGGTTTTTTTAATATACAGTGAAACAATATAGGTGGCAACTATAACAAGTTACCTTGTATATGCTGTCATATATATAAAGATTTTTTTAATAGACAGTGAAACAATATAGGTGGTCACTATAACAAGTTTTCTTGTATATGCTGTCATTTATATAAAGATTTTTTTAATATACAGTGAAACAATATAGGTGGTCACTATAACAAGTTTTCTTGTATATGCTGTCATATATAAAAAGATTTTTTTAATAGACAGTGAAACAATATAGGTGGACACTATAACAAGTTTTCTTGTATATGCTGTCATATATAAAAAGATTTTTTAATAGACAGTGAAACAATATAGGTGGTCACTATAAAAAGTTACCTTGTATAACAGTCATTTATATAGGTTTTTTTAATATACAGTGAAACAATATAGGTGGTCACTATAACAAGTTACCTTGTATATGCTGTCATATATATAAAGATTTTTTTAATAGACAGTGAAAGAATATAGGTGGTCACTATAACAAGTTTTCTTGTATATGCTGTCATATATTAAAAGATTTTTTTAATAGACAGTGAAACAATATAGGTGGACACTATAACAAGTTTTCTTGTATATGCTGTCATATATAAAAAGATTTTTTTAATATACAGTGAAACAATATAGGTGGTCACTATAACAAGTTTTCTTGTATATGCTGTCATTTATATAAAGATTTTAATATACAGTAAAAACAATATAGGTGGTCACTATAACAAGTTACCTTGTATATGCTGTCATTTATAAAAAGATTTTTTTAATATACAGTGAAACAATATAGGTGGTCACTATAACAAGTTTTCTTGTATATGCTGTCATATATAAAAAGATTTTTTTTAATAGACAGTGAAACAATATAGGTGGACACTATAACAAGTTTTCTTGTCTATGCTGTCATATATAAAAAGATTTTTTTAATATACAGTGAAACAATATAGGTGGTCACTATAACAAGTTTCCTTGTATATGCTGTCATTTATATAAAGATTTTAATAGACACTGAAACAATATAGGTGGTCACTATAACAAGTTACCTTGTATATGCTGTCATTTATATAAAGATTTTTTTCATAGACAGTGAAACAATATAGGTGGTCACTATAACAAGTTTTCTTGTATAACAGTCATTTATATGAAGATTTTAATAGACAGTGAAACAATATAGTGGTCACTATAACAAGTTACCTTGTATATGCTGTCATTTATATAAAGATTTTAATATACAGTGAAACAATATAGGTGGTCACTATAACAAGTTACCTTGTATATGCTTTCATTTATATAAAGATTTTAATATACAGTGAAACAATATAGTGGTCACTATAACAAGTTTTCTTGTATAACAGTCATTTATATAAAGATTTTAATTGACAGTGAAACAATATAGTGGTCACTATAACAAGTTACCTTGTATATGCTGTCATTTATATAAAGATTTTTTTAATAGACAGTGAAACAATATAGGTGGTCACTATAACAAGTTTTCTTGTATAACAGTCATTTATATAAAGATTTTAATAGACAGTGAAACAATATAGGTGGTAACTATAACAAGTTACCTTGTATATGCTGTCATATATTAAAAGATTTTTTTAATAGACAGTGAAACAATATAGGTGGTCACTATAACAAGTTTTCTTGTATATGCTGTCATATATAAAAACATTTTTTTAATAGACAGTGAAACAATATAGGTGGTCACTATAACAAGTTACCTTGTATATGCTGTCATTTATATCAAGATTTTTTTAATAGACAGTGAAACAATATAGGTGGTCACTATAACAAGTTTTCTTGTATATGCTGTCATTTATATAAAGATTTTTTTAATATACAGTGAAACAATATAGGTGGTCACTATAACAAGTTTTTTTGTATATGCTGTCATATATAAAAAGATTTTTTTTAATAGACAGTGAGACAATATAGGTGGACACTATAACAAGTTTTCTTGTATATGCTGTCATATATAAAAAGATTTTTTAATAGACAGTGAAACAATATAGGTGGTCACTATAAAAAGTTACCTTGTATAACAGTCATTTATATAGGTTTTTTTAATATACAGTGAAACAATATAGGTGGTCACTATAACAAGTTTTCTTGTATATGCTGTCATATATAAAAAGATTTTTTTAATATACAGTGAAACAATATAGGTGGTCAGTATAACAAGTTTTCTTGTATATGCTGTCATTTATATAAAGATTTTAATATACAGTAAAAACAATATAGGTGGTCACTATAACAAGTTACCTTGTATATGCTGTCATTTATAAAAAGATTTTTTTAATATACAGTGAAACAATATAGGTGGTCACTATAACAAGTTTTCTTGTATATGCTGTCATATATAAAAAGATTTTTTTAATAGACAGTGAAACAATATAGGTGGTCACTATAAAAAGTTACCTTGTATATGCTGTCATTTATATAGGTTTTTTTAATAGACAGTGAAACAATATAGGTGGTCACTATAACAAGTTTTCTTGTATATGCTGTCATTTATACAAAGATTTTTTTAATAGACAGTGAAACAATATAGGTGGTCACTATAACAAGTTTTCTTGTATATGCTGTCATATATAAAAACATTTTTTTAATAGACAGTGAAACAATATAGGTGGTAACTATAACAAGTTACCTTGTATATGCTGTCATTTATATCAAGATTTTTTTAATAGACAGTGAAACAATATAGGTGGTCACTATAACAAGTTTTCTTGTATATGCTGTCATTTATATAAAGATTTTTTTAATATACAGTGAAACAATATAGGTGGTCACTATAACAAGTTTTCTTGTATATGCTGTCATATATAAAAAGATTTTTTTAATAGACAGTGAAACAATATAGGTGGACACTATAACAAGTTTTCTTGTATATGCTGTCATATATAAAAAGATTTTTTAATAGACAGTGAAACAATATAGGTGGTCACTATAAAAAGTTACCTTGTATAACAGTCATTTATATAGGTTTTTTTAATATACAGTGAAACAATATAGGTGGTCACTATAACAAGTTACCTTGTATATGCTGTCATATATATAAAGATTTTTTTAATAGACAGTGAAAGAATATAGGTGGTCACTATAACAAGTTTTCTTGTATATGCTGTCATATATTAAAAGATTTTTTTAATAGACAGTGAAACAATATAGGTGGACACTATAACAAGTTTTCTTGTATATGCTGTCATATATAAAAAGATTTTTTTAATATACAGTGAAACAATATAGGTGGTCACTATAACAAGTTTTCTTGTATATGCTGTCATTTATATAAAGATTTTAATATACAGTAAAAACAATATAGGTGGTCACTATAACAAGTTACCTTGTATATGCTGTCATTTATAAAAAGATTTTTTTAATATACAGTGAAACAATATAGGTGGTCACTATAACAAGTTTTCTTGTATATGCTGTCATATATAAAAAGATTTTTTTAATAGACAGTGAAACAATATAGGTGGTCACTATAACAAGTTTTCTTGTATATGCTGTCATATATAAAAAGATTTTTTTTAATAGACAGTGAAACAATATAGGTGGACACTATAACAAGTTTTCTTGTCTATGCTGTCATATATAAAAAGATTTTTTTAATATACAGTAAAAACAATATAGGTGGTCACTATAACAAGTTTCCTTGTATATGCTGTCATTTATATAAAGATTTTAATAGACACTGAAACAATATAGGTGGTCACTATAACAAGTTACCTTGTATATGCTGTCATTTATATAAAGATTTTTTTCATAGACAGTGAAACAATATAGGTGGTCACTATAACAAGTTTTCTTGTATAACAGTCATTTATATGAAGATTTTAATAGACAGTGAAACAATATAGTGGTCACTATAACAAGTTACCTTGTATATGCTGTCATTTATATAAAGATTTTAATATACAGTGAAACAATATAGGTGGTCACTATAACAAGTTACCTTGTATATGCTTTCATTTATATAAAGATTTTAATATACAGTGAAACAATATAGTGGTCACTATAACAAGTTTTCTTGTATAACAGTCATTTATATAAAGATTTTAATTGACAGTGAAACAATATAGTGGTCACTATAACAAGTTACCTTGTATATGCTGTCATTTATATCAAGATTTTTTTAATAGACAGTGAAACAATATAGGTGGTCACTATAACAAGTTTTCTTGTATAACAGTCATTTATATAAAGATTTTAATAGACACTGAAACAATATAGGTGGTCACTATAACAAGTTACCTTGTATATGCTGTCATTTATATAAAGATTTTTTTCATAGACAGTGAAACAATATAGGTGGTCACTATAACAAGTTTTCTTGTATAACAGTCATTTATATGAAGATTTTAATAGACAGTGAAACAATATAGTGGTCACTATAACAAGTTACCTTGTATATGCTGTCATTTATATAAAGATTTTAATATACAGTGAAACAATATAGGTGGTCACTATAACAAGTTACCTTGTATATGCTTTCATTTATATAAAGATTTTAATATACAGTGAAACAATATAGTGGTCACTATAACAAGTTTTCTTGTATAACAGTCATTTATATAAAGATTTTAATTGACAGTGAAACAATATAGTGGTCACTATAACAAGTTACCTTGTATATGCTGTCATTTATATCAAGATTTTTTTAATAGACAGTGAAACAATATAGGTGGTCACTATAACAAGTTTTCTTGTATATGCTGTCATATATAAAAAGATTTTTTTAATAGACAGTGAAACAATATAGGTGGTCACTATAACAAGTTTTCTTGTATATGCTGTCATATATAAAAAGATTTTTTTTAATAGACAGTGAAACAATATAGGTGGACACTATAACAAGTTTTCTTGTCTATGCTGTCATATATAAAAAGATTTTTTTAATATACAGTAAAAACAATATAGGTGGTCACTATAACAAGTTTCCTTGTATATGCTGTCATTTATATAAAGATTTTAATAGACACTGAAACAATATAGGTGGTCACTATAACAAGTTACCTTGTATATGCTGTCATTTATATAAAGATTTTTTTCATAGACAGTGAAACAATATAGGTGGTCACTATAACAAGTTTTCTTGTATAACAGTCATTTATATGAAGATTTTAATAGACAGTGAAACAATATAGTGGTCACTATAACAAGTTACCTTGTATATGCTGTCATTTATATAAAGATTTTAATATACAGTGAAACAATATAGGTGGTCACTATAACAAGTTACCTTGTATATGCTTTCATTTATATAAAGATTTTAATATACAGTGAAACAATATAGTGGTCACTATAACAAGTTTTCTTGTATAACAGTCATTTATATAAAGATTTTAATTGACAGTGAAACAATATAGTGGTCACTATAACAAGTTACCTTGTATATGCTGTCATTTATATCAAGATTTTTTTAATAGACAGTGAAACAATATAGGTGGTCACTATAACAAGTTTTCTTGTATAACAGTCATTTATATAAAGATTTTAATAGACAGTGAAACAATATAGGTGGTAACTATAACAAGTTACCTTGTATATGCTGTATTATATAAAAAGATTTTTTTAATAGACAGTGAAACAATATAGGTGGTCACTATAACAAGTTTTCTTGTATATGCTGTCATATATAAAAACATTTTTTTAATAGACAGTGAAACAATATAGGTGGTCACTATAACAAGTTACCTTGTATATGCTGTCATTTATATCAAGATTTTTTTAATAGACAGTGAAACAATATAGGTGGTCACTATAACAAGTTTTCTTGTATATGCTGTCATTTATATAAAGATTTTTTTAATATACAGTGAAACAATATAGGTGGTCACTATAACAAGTTTTCTTGTATATGCTGTCATATATAAAAAGATTTTTTTAATATACAGTGAAACAATATAGGTGGTCAGTATAACAAGTTTTTTTGTATATGCTGTCATATATAAAAAGATTTTTTTTAATAGACAGTGAGACAATATAGGTGGACACTATAACAAGTTTTCTTGTATATGCTGTCATATATAAAAAGATTTTTTAATAGACAGTGAAACAATATAGGTGGTCACTATAACAAGTTACCTTGTATAACAGTCATTTATATAGGTTTTTTTAATATACAGTGAAACAATATAGGTGGTCACTATAACAAGTTTTCTTGTATATGCTGTCATATATAAAAAGATTTTTTTAATATACAGTGAAACAATATAGGTGGTCAGTATAACAATTTTCTTGTATATGCTGTCATTTATATAAAGATTTTAATATACAGTAAAAACAATATAGGTGGTCACTATAACAAGTTACCTTGTATATGCTGTCATTTATAAAAAGATTTTTTTAATATACAGTGAAACAATATAGGTGGTCACTATAACAAGTTTTCTTGTAGATGCTGTCATATATAAAAAGATTTTTTTAATAGACAGTGAAACAATATAGGTGGTCACTATAAAAAGTTACCTTGTATATGCTGTCATTTATATAGGTTTTTTTAATATACAGTGAAACAATATAGGTGGCAACTATAACAAGTTACCTTGTATATGCTGTCATATATATAAAGATTTTTTTAATAGACAGTGAAACAATATAGGTGGTCACTATAACAAGTTTTCTTGTATATGCTGTCATTTATATAAAGATTTTTTTAATATACAGTGAAACAATATAGGTGGTCACTATAACAAGTTTTCTTGTATATGCTGTCATATATAAAAAGATTTTTTTAATAGACAGTGAAACAATATAGGTGGACACTATAACAAGTTTTCTTGTATATGCTGTCATATATAAAAAGATTTTTTAATAGACAGTGAAACAATATAGGTGGTCACTATAAAAAGTTACCTTGTATAACAGTCATTTATATAGGTTTTTTTAATATACAGTGAAACAATATAGGTGGTCACTATAACAAGTTACCTTGTATATGCTGTCATATATATAAAGATTTTTTTAATAGACAGTGAAAGAATATAGGTGGTCACTATAACAAGTTTTCTTGTATATGCTGTCATATATTAAAAGATTTTTTTAATAGACAGTGAAACAATATAGGTGGACACTATAACAAGTTTTCTTGTATATGCTGTCATATATAAAAAGATTTTTTTAATATACAGTGAAACAATATAGGTGGTCACTATAACAAGTTTTCTTGTATATGCTGTCATTTATATAAAGATTTTAATATACAGTAAAAACAATATAGGTGGTCACTATAACAAGTTACCTTGTATATGCTGTCATTTATAAAAAGATTTTTTTAATATACAGTGAAACAATATAGGTGGTCACTATAACAAGTTTTCTTGTATATGCTGTCATATATAAAAAGATTTTTTTTAATAGACAGTGAAACAATATAGGTGGACACTATAACAAGTTTTCTTGTCTATGCTGTCATATATAAAAAGATTTTTTTAATATACAGTGAAACAATATAGGTGGTCACTATAACAAGTTTCCTTGTATATGCTGTCATTTATATAAAGATTTTAATAGACACTGAAACAATATAGGTGGTCACTATAACAAGTTACCTTGTATATGCTGTCATTTATATAAAGATTTTTTTCATAGACAGTGAAACAATATAGGTGGTCACTATAACAAGTTTTCTTGTATAACAGTCATTTATATGAAGATTTTAATAGACAGTGAAACAATATAGTGGTCACTATAACAAGTTACCTTGTATATGCTGTCATTTATATAAAGATTTTAATATACAGTGAAACAATATAGGTGGTCACTATAACAAGTTACCTTGTATATGCTTTCATTTATATAAAGATTTTAATATACAGTGAAACAATATAGTGGTCACTATAACAAGTTTTCTTGTATAACAGTCATTTATATAAAGATTTTAATTGACAGTGAAACAATATAGTGGTCACTATAACAAGTTACCTTGTATATGCTGTCATTTATATAAAGATTTTTTTAATAGACAGTGAAACAATATAGGTGGTCACTATAACAAGTTTTCTTGTATAACAGTCATTTATATAAAGATTTTAATAGACAGTGAAACAATATAGGTGGTAACTATAACAAGTTACCTTGTATATGCTGTCATATATTAAAAGATTTTTTTAATAGACAGTGAAACAATATAGGTGGTCACTATAACAAGTTTTCTTGTATATGCTGTCATATATAAAAACATTTTTTTAATAGACAGTGAAACAATATAGGTGGTCACTATAACAAGTTACCTTGTATATGCTGTCATTTATATCAAGATTTTTTTAATAGACAGTGAAACAATATAGGTGGTCACTATAACAAGTTTTCTTGTATATGCTGTCATTTATATAAAGATTTTTTTAATATACAGTGAAACAATATAGGTGGTCACTATAACAAGTTTTTTTGTATATGCTGTCATATATAAAAAGATTTTTTTTAATAGACAGTGAGACAATATAGGTGGACACTATAACAAGTTTTCTTGTATATGCTGTCATATATAAAAAGATTTTTTAATAGACAGTGAAACAATATAGGTGGTCACTATAAAAAGTTACCTTGTATAACAGTCATTTATATAGGTTTTTTTAATATACAGTGAAACAATATAGGTGGTCACTATAACAAGTTTTCTTGTATATGCTGTCATATATAAAAAGATTTTTTTAATATACAGTGAAACAATATAGGTGGTCAGTATAACAAGTTTTCTTGTATATGCTGTCATTTATATAAAGATTTTAATATACAGTAAAAACAATATAGGTGGTCACTATAACAAGTTACCTTGTATATGCTGTCATTTATAAAAAGATTTTTTTAATATACAGTGAAACAATATAGGTGGTCACTATAACAAGTTTTCTTGTATATGCTGTCATATATAAAAAGATTTTTTTAATAGACAGTGAAACAATATAGGTGGTCACTATAAAAAGTTACCTTGTATATGCTGTCATTTATATAGGATTTTTTAATAGACAGTGAAACAATATAGGTGGTCACTATAACAAGTTTTCTTGTATATGCTGTCATTTATACAAAGATTTTTTTAATAGACAGTGAAACAATATAGGTGGTCACTATAACAAGTTTTCTTGTATATGCTGTCATATATAAAAACATTTTTTTAATAGACAGTGAAACAATATAGGTGGTAACTATAACAAGTTACCTTGTATATGCTGTCATTTATATCAAGATTTTTTTAATAGACAGTGAAACAATATAGGTGGTCACTATAACAAGTTTTCTTGTATATGCTGTCATTTATATAAAGATTTTTTTAATATACAGTGAAACAATATAGGTGGTCACTATAACAAGTTTTCTTGTATATGCTGTCATATATAAAAAGATTTTTTTAATAGACAGTGAAACAATATAGGTGGACACTATAACAAGTTTTCTTGTATATGCTGTCATATATAAAAAGATTTTTTAATAGACAGTGAAACAATATAGGTGGTCACTATAAAAAGTTACCTTGTATAACAGTCATTTATATAGGTTTTTTTAATATACAGTGAAACAATATAGGTGGTCACTATAACAAGTTACCTTGTATATGCTGTCATATATATAAAGATTTTTTTAATAGACAGTGAAAGAATATAGGTGGTCACTATAACAAGTTTTCTTGTATATGCTGTCATATATTAAAAGATTTTTTTAATAGACAGTGAAACAATATAGGTGGACACTATAACAAGTTTTCTTGTATATGCTGTCATATATAAAAAGATTTTTTTAATATACAGTGAAACAATATAGGTGGTCACTATAACAAGTTTTCTTGTATATGCTGTCATTTATATAAAGATTTTAATATACAGTAAAAACAATATAGGTGGTCACTATAACAAGTTACCTTGTATATGCTGTCATTTATAAAAAGATTTTTTTAATATACAGTGAAACAATATAGGTGGTCACTATAACAAGTTTTCTTGTATATGCTGTCATATATAAAAAGATTTTTTTAATAGACAGTGAAACAATATAGGTGGTCACTATAACAAGTTTTCTTGTATATGCTGTCATATATAAAAAGATTTTTTTAATAGACAGTGAAACAATATAGGTGGTCACTATAACAAGTTTTCTTGTATATGCTGTCATATATAAAAAGATTTTTTTTAATAGACAGTGAAACAATATAGGTGGACACTATAACAAGTTTTCTTGTCTATGCTGTCATATATAAAAAGATTTTTTTAATATACAGTGAAACAATATAGGTGGTCACTATAACAAGTTTTCTTGTATATGCTGTCATTTATATAAAGATTTTAATATACAGTAAAAACAATATAGGTGGTCACTATAACAAGTTTCCTTGTATATGCTGTCATTTATATAAAGATTTTAATAGACACTGAAACAATATAGGTGGTCACTATAACAAGTTACCTTGTATATGCTGTCATTTATATAAAGATTTTTTTCATAGACAGTGAAACAATATAGGTGGTCACTATAACAAGTTTTCTTGTATAACAGTCATTTATATGAAGATTTTAATAGACAGTGAAACAATATAGTGGTCACTATAACAAGTTACCTTGTATATGCTGTCATTTATATAAAGATTTTAATATACAGTGAAACAATATAGGTGGTCACTATAACAAGTTTTCTTGTATATGCTTTCATTTATATAAAGATTTTAATATACAGTGAAACAATATAGTGGTCACTATAACAAGTTTTCTTGTATAACAGTCATTTATATAAAGATTTTAATTGACAGTGAAACAATATAGTGGTCACTATAACAAGTTACCTTGTATATGCTGTCATTTATATCAAGATTTTTTTAATAGACAGTGAAACAATATAGGTGGTCACTATAACAAGTTTTCTTGTATAACAGTCATTTATATAAAGATTTTAATAGACAGTGAAACAATATAGGTGGTAACTATAACAAGTTACCTTGTATATGCTGTCATATATAAAAAGATTTTTTTAATAGACAGTGAAACAATATAGGTGGTCACTATAACAAGTTTTCTTGTATATGCTGTCATATATAAAAACATTTTTTTAATAGACAGTGAAACAATATAGGTGGTCACTATAACAAGTTACCTTGTATATGCTGTCATTTATATCAAGATTTTTTTTATAGACAGTGAAACAACATAGGTGGTCACTATAACAAGTTTTCTTGTATATGCTGTCATTTATATAAAGATTTTTTTAATATACAGTGAAACAATATAGGTGGTCACTATAACAAGTTTTTTTGTATATGCTGTCATATATAAAAAGATTTTTTTTAATAGACAGTGAGACAATATAGGTGGACACTATAACAAGTTTTCTTGTATATGCTGTCATATATAAAAAGATTTTTTAATAGACAGTGAAACAATATAGGTGGTCACTATAAAAAGTTACCTTGTATAACAGTCATTTATATAGGTTTTTTTAATATACAGTGAAACAATATAGGTGGTCACTATAACAAGTTTTCTTGTATATGCTGTCATATATAAAAAGATTTTTTTAATATACAGTGAAACAATATAGGTGGTCAGTATAACAAGTTTTCTTGTATATGCTGTCATTTATATAAAGATTTTAATATACAGTAAAAACAATATAGGTGGTCACTATAACAAGTTACCTTGTATATGCTGTCATTTATAAAAAGATTTTTTTAATATACAGTGAAACAATATAGGTGGTCACTATAACAAGTTTTCTTGTATATGCTGTCATATATAAAAAGATTTTTTTAATAGACAGTGAAACAATATAGGTGGTCACTATAAAAAGTTACCTTGTATATGCTGTCATTTATATAGGTTTTTTTAATATACAGTGAAACAATATAGGTGGTAACTATAACAAGTTACCTTGTATATGCTGTCATATATATAAAGATTTTTTTAATAGACAGTGAAACAATATAGGTGGTCACTATAACAAGTTTTCTTGTATATGCTGTCATTTATATAAAGATTTTTTTAATATACAGTGAAACAATATAGGTGGTCACTATAACAAGTTTTCTTGTATATGCTGTCATATATAAAAAGATTTTTTTAATAGACAGTGAAACAATATAGGTGGACACTATAACAAGTTTTCTTGTATATGCTGTCATATATAAAAAGATTTTTTAATAGACAGTGAAACAATATAGGTGGTCACTATAAAAAGTTACCTTGTATAACAGTCATTTATATAGGTTTTTTTAATATACAGTGAAACAATATAGGTGGTCACTATAACAAGTTACCTTGTATATGCTGTCATATATATAAAGATTTTTTTAATAGACAGTGAAAGAATATAGGTGGTCACTATAACAAGTTTTCTTGTATATGCTGTCATATATTAAAAGATTTTTTTAATAGACAGTGAAACAATATAGGTGGTCACTATAACAAGTTTTCTTGTATATGCTGTCATATATAAAAAGATTTTTTTAATATACAGTGAAACAATATAGGTGGTCACTATAACAAGTTTTCTTGTATATGCTGTCATTTATATAAAGATTTTAATATACAGTAAAAACAATATAGGTGGTCACTATAACAAGTTACCTTGTATATGCTGTCATTTATAAAAAGATTTTTTTAATATACAGTGAAACAATATAGGTGGTCACTATAACAAGTTTTCTTGTATATGCTGTCATATATAAAAAGATTTTTTTTAATAGACAGTGAAACAATATAGGTGGACACTATAACAAGTTTTCTTGTCTATGCTGTCATATATAAAAAGATTTTTTTAATATACAGTGAAACAATATAGGTGGTCACTATAACAAGTTTTCTTGTATATGCTGTCATTTATATAAAGATTTTAATATACATTAAAAACAATATAGGTGGTCACTATAACAAGTTTCCTTGTATATGCTGTCATTTATATAAAGATTTTAATAGACACTGAAACAATATAGGTGGTCACTATAACAAGTTACCTTGTATATGCTGTCATTTATATAAAGATTTTTTTCATAGACAGTGAAACAATATAGGTGGTCACTATAACAAGTTTTCTTGTATAACAGTCATTTATATGAAGATTTTAATAGACAGTGAAACAATATAGTGGTCACTATAACAAGTTACCTTGTATATGCTGTCATTTATATAAAGATTTTAATATACAGTGAAACAATATAGGTGGTCACTATAACAAGTTACCTTGTATATGCTTTCATTTATATAAAGATTTTAATATACAGTGAAACAATATAGTGGTCACTATAACAAGTTTTCTTGTATAACAGTCATTTATATAAAGATTTTAATTGACAGTGAAACAAAATATAGGTCACTATAACAAGTTACCTTGTATATGCTGTCATTTATATCAAGATTTTTTTAATAGACAGTGAAACAATATAGGTGGTCACTATAACAAGTTTTCTTGTATAACAGTCATTTATATAAAGATTTTAATAGACAGTGAAACAATATAGGTGGTAACTATAACAAGTTACCTTGTATATGCTGTCATATATAAAAAGATTTTTTTAATAGACAGTGAAACAATATAGGTGGTCACTATAACAAGTTACCTTGTATATGCTGTCATATATAAAAACATTTTTTTAATAGACAGTGAAACAATATAGGTGGTCACTATAACAAGTTACCTTGTATATGCTGTCATTTATATCAAGATTTTTTTAATAGACAGTGAAACAATATAGGTGGTCACTATAACAAGTTTTCTTGTATATGCTGTCATTTATATAAAGATTTTTTTAATATACAGTGAAACAATATAGGTGGTCACTATAACAAGTTTTTTTGTATATGCTGTCATATATAAAAAGATTTTTTTTAATAGACAGTGAGACAATATAGGTGGACACTATAACAAGTTTTCTTGTATATGCTGTCATATATAAAAAGATTTTTTAATAGACAGTGAAACAATATAGGTGGTCACTATAAAAAGTTACCTTGTATAACAGTCATTTATATAGGTTTTTTTAATATACAGTTAAACAATATAGGTGGTCACTATAACAAGTTTTCTTGTATATGCTGTCATATATAAAAAGATTTTTTTAATATACAGTGAAACAATATAGGTGGTCAGTATAACAAGTTTTCTTGTATATGCTGTCATTTATATAAAGATTTTAATATACAGTAAAAACAATATAGGTGGTCACTATAACAAGTTTTTTTGTATATGCTGTCATTTATAAAAAGATTTTTTTAATATACAGTGAAACAATATAGGTGGTCACTATAACAAGTTTTCTTGTATATGCTGTCATATATAAAAAGATTTTTTTAATAGACAGTGAAACAATATAGGTGGTCACTATAAAAAGTTACCTTGTATATGCTGTCATTTATATAGGTTTTTTTAATATACAGTGAAACAATATAGGTGGTCACTATAACAAGTTACCTTGTATATGCTGTCATATATATAAAGATTTTTTTAATAGACAGTGAAACAATATAGGTGGTCAGTATAACAAGTTTTCTTGTATATGCTGTCATTTATACAAAGATTTTTTTAATAGACAGTGAAACAATATAGGTGGACACTATAACAAGTTTTCTTGTATATGCTGTCATTTACAGCGCTCCAGAAATGCCGGCAGTGTCAACCGGCGATTTTAGAAAATCAGTAAAACAAGATTTTTAATGCCAATTCTCAATTGTTTAATATTCAATAGTTTACCGTTATAGGAAGCCTTTATCTATAACCTAATGTATAATGAACATTTCAAGTCATCAACTGTATAATGAATAATAAAGATCAGAGACACCTAAATGGTGGTCTTACTTCATTCCGGTTGATTTTCTTTCTCGTGGTATCTATCCTTCAATGATCAGAGCAACATCATATGATATAAAACTGTTTAAGTAGTTATAAATTATTAAGTGAAAAATTTGGTTATTTAGGAGAATTCAATAAATCTATCACCTATCAGAACTGGTTTTTGTCTGAAAGCAAAAACAAAAAAAAACTGTAATACTTTTGTTTGTCATTTTCCGGCGAACCTCGTTACTTTCTGAGCATCGCTGTTTTTAAAGTAGTTTCCTCAGGTAAGGACACCGATATTACTGGTAATAATAATTTGACTGCAGACAATATACAAATAGAAAGCGGCATGTTGGTGCACCTCAAACGTTGGGAGTTAATGAAAAAAGTCACGTTGTTTTCTTGTAAACAAAATGGCGACCTCGATGTGTATTACTTAGAGAATCATGATTATTGATCAACAAACGCTTTAAAAACAGTAATTAATGAAATTAACAACACAAAAGGTAACTTTTACTTGTATTTAATTCAAAATTTTACTTTATCATTGATATATGCGTGGATATCGCTGTTGATAATGTCCTAAAATATCGAGAGGGAACCGGGAACACAGGCGCTTGTTTCAAATTCCCTCTAAATTCCCAGACACTTGAAATTATTAAAATCTGTCCGAATACATAGAAGGATTACGATACTCAATCATTAAACCATTCAAGCCATGTAACACGTGTCCTGGCTAACGATGCGTGTATATTGATCACATAATTACAGCTAATTAACGGATTAAGATAATTATCGATCTATCGGAGTATAAGCCCATAGTTCTGTTACGTGATTGATATTCAGCTCAATTATAAAGGGTGCAGTAATAATTTATTTTTCGCCGGTTGGATATTTTCACAACCGGCGTTTTTGCTTGCAAACCGGCGTTTTTTGCCGAAAAAGTGCCGTTTCTAGAGGCCTGGTCATTTATATAAAGATTTTTTTAATAGACAGTGAAACAATATAGGTGGTCACTATAACAAGTTTTCTTGTATATGCTGTCATTTATATGAAGGTTTTTTTAATATACAGTGAAACAATATAGGTGGTCACTATAACAAGTTACCTTGTATATGCTGTCATTTATATAAAGATTTTAATAGACAGTGAAACAATATAGGTGGTCACTATAACAAGTTACCTTGTATATGCTGTCATTTATATAAAGATTTTTTTAATAGACAGTGAAACAATATAGGTGGTCACTATAACAAGTTTTCTTGTATAACAGTCATTTATATAAAGATTTTAATATACAGTAAAAACAATATAGGTGGTCACTATAACAAGTTACCTTGTATATGCTGTCATTTATATAAATATTTTTTTAATAGACAGTGAAACAATATAGGTGGTCACTATAACAAGTTTTCTTGTATATGCTGTCATTTATATAAAGAATTTTTTAATAGACAGTGAAACAATATAGGTGGTCACTATAACAAGTTTTCTTGTATATGCTGTCATTTATATATAGATTTTTTAATAGTGAAACAATATAGGTGGTCACTATAACAAGTTTTCTTGTATATGCGGTCATTTATATAAATATTTTAAGAGACAGTGAAACAATATAAGTGGTCACTATAACAAGTTTTCTTGTATATGCGGTCATTTACATAAATATTTTAATAGACAGTGAAACAATATAAGTGGTCAGTATAACAAGTTTTCTTATATAACAGTCATTTATATAAAGAATTTTTTAATAGACAGTGAAACAATATAGGTGGTCACTATAACAAGTTTTCTTATATATGCTGTCATTTATATATAGATTTTTTTAATAGACAGTGAAACAATATAGGTGGTCACTATAACAAGTTACCTTGTATATGCTGTCATTTATATAAAGATTTTTTTTTTAATAGACAGTGAAACAATATAGGTGGACACTATAACAAGTTTTCTTGTATATGCTGTCATTTATTTATAGATTTTTTTAATAGACAGTGAAACAATATAGGTGGTCACTATAACAAGTTTTCTTGTATATGCGGTCATTTATATAAATATTTTAATAGACAGTGAAACAATATAAGTGGTCAGTATAACAAGTTTTCTTGTATATGCGGTCATTTATATAAAGATTTTTTTAATAGACAGTGAAACAATATAGGTGGACACTATAACAAGTTTTCTTGTATATGCTGTCATTTATATAAAGATTTTTTTAATAGAGAGTGAAACAATATACTATATATCGCCACTTGATTACATCATTAAGTGGCTTTTATTTACTGTACATGCTGCCAATAGTAAGATAAATAAACAGTTTTATTGCCACTTGATAACTTTGCCACGGCATGTGCACCAGACAATTTTTTCATAGTTGTTTTTCTTAATACACTTCTCTTGATTTAATTATCCCCCAAGCCCTAATGTCAAAACTTGACATACAACAATCAGTAACAGTTAATAAAGGTTTTACTGTAGTAACATTGAAGTGATTTATCACAGCATTTTTATCATATAAACAAATTTTCTACCTGATTTCTGGTTTCTGTACAAGCTAAGTAAGCCTTTACAACTTCATTAATTAGACCAACAGCAAAATTATCATCGTCTATACTGATGTGGAACTTAGCCCTCTCTTGTAGAGGACTATTTACCATAAAATCAAGTCTGAAAATAGAATAAAAATAATGTCTAAATCGTCATTCATATTATTTTAAAGTAGAACTTAGCCCTCTCTTGTAGAGGACTGTTTACCATAAAATCAAGTCTGAAGATAAAATAAAAATAATGTCAAAACCATCATTTGTACTACATAATGTAGAACTTAGACCTCTCTTGTAGAGGACTGTTTACCATAAAATCAAGTCTGAAGATAAAATAATGTCTAAATCATCATTTATATTACTGTAAAGTAGAACTTAGCCCTCTCTTGTAGAGAACTGTTTACCATAAAATCAAGTCTGAAGATAAAATAAAAATAATGTCTAAATCATCATTTATATTATTGTAAAGTAGAACTTAGCCATCTATTGTAGAGGACTGTTTACCATAAAATCAAGTCTGAAGATAAAATAAAAATAATGTCAAAACCATCATTTGTACTACATAATGTAGAACTTAGCCGTCTCTTGTAGAGGACTGTTTATCATGAAATTATATTTTAAAAATATTTCTTTAGAAGTTACTTACATGTATATATAAACAAAATTATATTTTACCAAAATATGACAATTAAAACAAGCAATGCATACTGAAGTGAGAGGTGAAAAATGTCTATTCGTTACCTTCTGTAGAGGAATTACTGAAACAACCTCAATTTTCAAAAATAAAAAAAATTGAAATATTAGAAATCCTACTTCATATGAGAAAGGCACAACTAGTTCATTTATTTATCAAGTCCCAACAAGTTCAAAAAAAGATCCTTGCTGTGATTAAAGAAGAAATAGCAATACCAAAATTTAATTTTTAAAATCCAAGATGGCTTCAAATGGCTATATCAATGTAGAAGTCAGTAAGTATATGTCTCAGATTTATTTGTTATCAACTATTTTAGAATTTGTCAGATATTTAGAGTTTGAACATAAAGACTAACAACTAAATTGATATGTCTATGTTTACGATAACTAAAGCTTATGTACCGTCCAGGGTCAATGGCTCCAAGTTGTCCAATACACTCAGCAAACAAACACTGTGCTTTCTTATCCGATTCTCTACATCCTGATAAAAGCTACAAGACAGTCATCATATGTTAAATTATCAATCAAATTTTTTTATTAGAGACAAGATTTCCTCGTTATTATGTGAAAAGAATTTGAAAATTTATCTTGCACAAATCATTTAAAAATACATTATTTGGTTATTTAAGAGGTGGATTTTCTAACAATCAATGTCAGCAAAAATATTATTATTACAGGAAGTGTTTAGTGTACATGTATTTGTCTTGTCACATTAAGTTTTCATAACATTCATATTTTTTCATTATTTTGACTTTTGACCTTAGGTTCATGTAGCAAGAGAGTTATACAAAACAAAAATCAATATTAGCATGTGAAAAAAATAACAGCTAAAACAATTAAATTAGCACAATAAAGCATGAAAATAAGAAAGTAGGTCAATAACTTGACCTTGATTCAATTTTCAATTTTGAAGGGAATTTAAAAAAAAAAAAAAAAAAAAAAAAAAACAAAAAAAAAAAAAAAAAAAACATTTGCAATTATCTTTACAAGTAGTTAAGATATAGTGATTAAAAGCTTCAATTGTCAAGGAGGTAATGGGGCTTTCTGTAGAAAAAATGGTGATAAAGGGCCTGAAAAAAAATTATTATCTATTCAGAAACACATCACATTTTCAACATAATCTTACAAAAACTAAATTAAAATTCCTACAGAATCAAAAGTTTTGTATGTCTGTCATCACTTTTGTAGGATTTTTATAGATTTTTTTGAGCCACTATGTGGCACTTTATGGCTTTGGCACATTCTAAATAAAATATGTCAATTACAACCTCACAGAAAACTTTGTGAAAGTCCTTTATCAAAATTACCAAATGCAAAAATTTATCTCCATTTTCAATGGAAAATTTCAAATTTTGACATTATCATAGTTTCAAAAATTATAGTTTCATTCTTCTAGATGGCAAACAAGAGGCCCAAAAGGGCCTGTGGAGCTCAACTGACAAAAATGGTTCTTGTGCCTCCATTTATATAAACTCGGTACAGGGACTTGAGCTGATGTAAAATGCTAAATATAAAAGCTGTAGGCCTTACAGTTTCAGAAAAGAATATTATTAAATTTGACTTCCCATATAAGTATATATAGATATATGCACCCCTGGGTGGTACCAAAAATGGCCCAGAGGCCTTTATTTGTACAAACCTGGTAAAGGGACTTGAGCTTATTGTGAAAGCTTTAAGCCTTACAGTTTCAGAGAAGAAGATTTTTAAATTTGATTTCCCATATATGCATATGTAGATATATTGGTCCTTGGGGTGGGACCAAAATGGCCCAGGGGCCACCATTTGTACAAACCTGGTAAAGGGACTTGAGCTGATATTAAATACCAAATATAAAAGCATTATGCCTTACAGTTTCAGAGAGGAAAATTTTTTAGCTTGATTTCAAATATATGCATATGCAGATATATGTACATTTGTACCATTTGTACAAACTTGTTAATGGGCCTCAAGCTGATATTAACTGCCAAATATGAAACCTTAAGGCTTCATGATTTCAGAGAAGAAGATTTTCAAAGTTGATATCTCATTTTAAGCCATATATGCATATGCAGATATATAGGCCCCTGGGTTGGGGCCGAAAATAGACCGAGGGCCACCATTTGTACAAACTTGATAAAGGGTCTCAAGATGATATTAACTGCCAAATATGAAAGCTTAAGGCTTCATGGTTTCAGAGAAGAAGATTTTCAAAGTTGATTTTCCACTATAAGCCATATATGCATATGCAGATATATGGACCCCTGGGGTGGGGCCAAAATTGGACCGAGGGCCACCATTTGTACAAATTTGGAAAAGGGCCTCAAGCTGATATTAACTGCCAAATATGAAAGCTTAAGGCTTCATGGTTTCAGAGAAGAAGATTTTCAAAGTTGATATCCCATTATAATCCATATATGCATATGCAGATATATAGACCCCTGGGGTGGAACCGAAAATGGACCGAGAGCCACCATTTGTACAAACTTGGTAAAGGGGCTCAAGCTGATATTAACTGCCAAATATGAAAACTTAAAGCTTCATGGTTTCAGAGAAGAAGATTTTCAAAGTTGATATCTCATTATAAGCCATATATGCATATGCAGATATATGGACCCCTGGGTTGGGGCCGAAAAATAGACCGAGAGCCACCATTTGTACAAATTTGGTAAAGGGGCTCAAGATGATATTAACTGCCAAATATGAAAACTTAAAGCTTCATGGTTTCAGAGAAGAAGATTTTCAAAGTTGATATCTCATTATAAGCCATATATGCATATGCAGATATATAGGCCCCTGGGTTGGGGCCGAAAATAGACCGAGGGCCACCATTTGTAAAAACTTGATAAAGGGTCTCAAGATGATATTAACTGCCAAATATGAAAACTTAAAGCTTCATGGTTTCAGAGAAGAAGATTTTCAAAGTTGATATCTCATTATAAGCCATATATGCATATGCAAATATATGGACCCCTGGGGTGGGGCCAAAAATAGACTGGGGGCCACCATTTGTACAAACTTGGTTAAGGGGCTCAAGCTGATATTAACTGCCCAATATGAAAGCTGAAGGCTTCATGGTTTCAGAGGAGAAGATTTTCAAAGTTGATATCTCATTATAAGCCTTATTTTCACTTTTTACGAAGTATGACAGAAAAACGCTAAAAACGCGTAACCTAGTTTTTGACAGAATTTCATGAAATGTACAACCTATATGTTAAAGGGTGTCTAGAAGCTAAATATCACATCAGATTTTGCATATAACCTATGGTTTCAGAGAAGAAGCTTATTTTAGGTTTTTTGCATTCTAGATCGCTGTGGCCTACTTTTGGTTGCCATGGAAACCAATTGTACAAATTTTTATCTACTTCTTCTAGGGATCATTCCTGCAAAGTTTTGTTAAAATTGGCCCAATAGTTTCTGAGTTTTTGCTGTTAATGGACGGACGCACGCACGCACGCGCACATCATGCCATAAGCTCATCTGGCTTTAGCCAGTTGAGCTAAAAAGGGGGAGAAAAAGTTTAAAAAATAAATATTCCTATATTTGCACCTTTCTGAAAATTTGCACAAAGCAATTAAAACAAAAGGGCCATGAAGGCTCTGGACACTCACCTGAAAATGATGTACACTCAGCTTGATTTTGGCAAACAGGAGCTTCTATTTTTAAGAGATTTTTCCTATATTTTGAACTAGTGACCTAGTTAACTGGAATTTGACCTAGTGACCTACTTATTGACCCAACATGGCCCATATATGAACTTGAGCTAGCTTTTGTCAAGAGGATCATTTCAACTAAGTTTGATGAAGATTGCACTTAAATTGGGGCCTCAGGAGTGTTAACAATGTTTTTCTATTATTTGACCTAGTGACCTACTTATTGAACTAACACAGCCCATATAAGAACTTCAGCTAGTTTTTGTCAAGAGAATC
Organism: Tegillarca granosa; assembly: GCA_029721355.1. NCBI lineage: Eukaryota > Metazoa > Mollusca > Bivalvia > Arcoida > Arcidae > Tegillarca > Tegillarca granosa. The sequence goes on from CM056600.1 coordinate 43,020,573, forward strand.
AATCTTACAATGTTTGAAAAAGATTGCACTTAAATTGGGGCCTCAGGAGTGTTAACAATGTTTTTCTATTATTTGATCTAGTGACCTACTTATTGAACCAACATGGCCCATATAAGAACTTCAGCTAATTTTGTCAAAAGAATCAATCTGACAATGTTTGAAGAAGATTGCACTTAAATTGGGGCCTCAGGAGTGTTAACAATGTTTTTCTATTATTTGACCTAGTGACCTACTTATTGAACCAACACGGCCCATATACGAACTTCAGCTAGTTTTTGTCAAGAGAATCAATCTGACAATGTTTGAAGAAGATTGCACTTAAATTGGGGTCTCAGGAGTGTTAACAATGTTTTTCTATTATTTGACCTAATGACCTACTTATTGAACCAACACAAAGTGCTCAAGTGAGTTATTGTGATGGGTCATCGTCATTTGTGCATCATGCATCAACTTTTGAACACTCCTGAAGCCAAAATTTTAATGCAATCTTAATCAAACTTGCTCAGAATGATCCTCTTGACAAAAGCTAGCTCAGGTTCGTATATGGGCCATGTTGAGTCATTAAGTCACTAGGTCAAATATTAGAAAAACCTTGTTAACACTCCTGAGAACCTAATTTAAGTGCAATTTTCATCAAACAATGTCAGACTGATCTTCTTGACAAAAACTAGCTGAAGTTCGTATATGGCAGTGTTGGGTCAATAAGTAGGTTACAAGGTCAAATAATAGAAAAACCTTGTTAACACTCCTGAGGCCCCAATTTAAGTGTAATTTTCTTCAAACATTGTCAGTTTGATCCTCTTGACAAAAACTAGCTGAAGTTCGTATATGGGCCGTGTTGGTTCAATAAGTAGGTCACTAGGTCAAATAATAGAAAAAACATTGTTAACACTCCTGAGGCCCCAATTTAAGTGCAATCTTCTTCAAACATTGTAAGATTGATTCTCTTGACAAAAGCTAGCTCAAGTTCGTATATGGGCCATGTTGGGTCAATAAGTAGGTCACTAGGTCAAATTCCAGTTAACTAGGTCACTAGTTCAAAATATATGAAAAATCTCTTAAAAATAGAAGCTCCTGTTTGCCAAAATCAAGCTGAGTGTACATCATTTTCAGGTGAGTGTCCAGAGCCTTCATGGCCCTTTTGTTTCAATTGCTTTGTGCAAATTTTCAGAAAGGTGCAAATATAGGAATATTTATTTTTTAAACTTTTTCTCCCCCTTTTTAGCTCAACTGGCTAAAGCCAGATGAGCTTATGGCATGATGTGCGCGTGCGTGCGTGCGTCCGTCCATTAACAGCAAAAACTGTTTGAAGAAGATTGCACTTAAATTGGGGCCTCAGGAGTGTTAACAATGTTTTTTCTATTATTTGACCTAGTGACCTACTTATTGAACCAACACGGCCCATATACGAACTTCAGCTAGTTTTTGTCAAGAGGATCAAACTGACAATGTTTGAAGAAAATTACACTTAAATTGGGGCCTCAGGAGTGTTAACAAGGTTTTTCTATTATTTGACCTAGTGACCTACTTATTGAACCAACACGGCCCATATACGAACTTCAGCTAGTTTTTGTCAAGAAGATCAGTCTGACATTGTTTGATGAAAATTGCACTTAAATTAGGTTCTCAGGAGTGTTAACAAGGTTTTTCTAATATTTGACCTAGTGACTTAATGACTCAACATGGCCCATATACGAACCTAAGCTAGCTTTTGTCAAGAGGATCATTCTGAGCAAGTTTGATTAAGATTGCATTAAAATTTTGGCTTCAGGAGTGTTCAAAAGTTGATGCATGATGCACAAATGACGATGACCCATCACAATAACTCACTTGAGCACTTTGTGCTCAGGTGAGCTCAAAAGCAATTAAGCAGAATCTACTGTAAATAAAATTATATAAATTACTTTATATGTAAAATAAATTATAAGCATTTTAATGAGAGTGGCAGACCTATCAGTTTCCCTATTATACTTACAATAGATGCCAACTGTGTTATAACTGGATCAGCTGTTTCATTACCAATTATCAATTGGATCAAATTATCCTATAAAATAAATCCAACCAAATTTTAAAAAAAAATCACCACTCACATGTGTAAAAAATTATTACAGTCACTTGTTAAACCAAATTATAAAAAAATATCACCACTTACATGTGTAAATAATTATTACAGTCACTTGTTTAAGGTTTAATCTAAATGCTAAACAAGCAGTGAATTGTGGCAGTAATGCAGATGGGGCTTTATATAATAACTCACTTACTTGATGCTAAAAACTTTGTTACATTAATATTATCATTACAGACAGTTATTCAGAGTGATTTACAGCCATTGGTACCAAACGCTACCGCTCGTTTGGATTGGCTGTCATTGATAACCTATAGCTGCAAATGTATTTTTTATGTCACGTCACTGCAGATAAGAGAAGAAAAAACTGAAAAAGGATACAATATCTTAAACCAAATCTTCAGTTATCTAGCATAAATAAGCTACTGGTAAACACCATAAATATAGAAATATTATCCTGATATCACTGAAATGCTACTTTCCCCAGTATTATAATTTTTTCCAACAACTTGCATGTTTGATTCCTATAACTTAAAATTATACTGTGTGCAATTGGGGTATTCATGTATTACACGGTATAAAACTGTAATGATGTTATACTCTGTGCAACTGGTGTATTCTTGTTTTACTTAACAATTGAACTATTTTAAAATGGTGTTCATTGTCAGTATGAAGGCAACAACTTTGCAAGCAAACTGTTCATAACGCGCTAACATTTTCGTTTAATATTTTTTAAAAAAAATTATTCATTTTATTGAAAGAAAAAAATTCCCATCTATAACACGTGCACATCGGGGGAGTCCAGTAGACACAACAGCTGAATTTTAGACCGAGAACGACACATCATTAATCCGCAATATTTTTAATGTGGGGTAACAACGGGGAGTTTTAGTTTGAAAAATTAGTGTTATCAGGTATTTTGATGGTATTTTCTCGATTTTTCATTAACATAATGCATTTTTTAGAATACTGGATATAAATAATATATATAAAAATTGAATATCAACGATAAAGGTGTTGTTTTTTGTGGACTATATTTCAGTCGAAAATCAGGTGCACCTGTGTGGCCCCATTTCAATTTGCAAAGAAGTTTGGAGTAAAAGATTGCTGGCTAAATGTCAGAAGTGAAATTTGTGAATCTGAAACGGGAAGGGGGGAACTGTAGCTGAGGGATAATTTTCAATGGCCAAGCATGTGGGTTTCAAATCTGTGATATGTGAGTAGACAGGGATTTACCGAGAGATTTCTTCTGGAATGTCGACATTTTTAGGTTGAGATTCACTCTAACATAATGTGCCGAGCTTCATACTCGGTATCATTCAAATGTAGACAGCAAAGCAGTGAGAAGTATTACTTATTCTTTACGCCTGGTGTGGTGCAAATATCTCTCAAAGTTAAGAAAATTATCGTTTTAAGGTTAGCAAGGAGTTGTGTAGTACTTAAACCATGTATTGTACTTTTGAGGAGTTCCTATTGTATCCCTTGTAAATTGATTAAAAGCATGTAGATGATTTTTCAGTTTTTCCGATCAACAAACAAAGCATGTGAAACGGACAATTTTCACTGGATGTGGCATACATGCGTGAATCTAATTTCAATTGAAATTTACATCACTTGAAATTTACATCCCGCGAGACACAAAATTGATTGACAAGTTGTACCATTACACATTGTCTCAAAATAATAGGGTTTATAGCCGCTTTGTCAAGGTAGGAAGAATTTTTTAAAGATCTGATTGTTCAAAAATGTTTTGAGGTTTGATGGTTTTGACTGATCTGTTGTTGTCTGTTCTTTCAACAGGCCATCAAAAACACCACTCTGTCTCTCACAATGTCAATATTATGGTGAATATCAGCCAGGTGCCTATATATGTTATCAAAATATTATTTTATTAATTTCTTTGATTTTCTTTGTATTATCTCGTAAATGTGTTTTTCAGTCTCGTCTCGAATGTAAACATGTGACGTGACAGCCATGTTTGTTTACCTACGATAATGTAGTTCCGGATTGTATATTGCATTTTATATGTATTCATACACGGAGTGACAAAATTTTTTGGCATTCATTGTCAGTAATAATTACAACGGCTCTCAAGCTTGCAGCTATGGGAATTTCACAAGGCAAATGAAAATATACTGTTATGATTTTATTTATTGTTATTCTTACCTTTTCTTCTCTCATTAATTTTTTCAGTTTTGACAAAGCATGAATTCTTACATCTAGTGTCTCATGAGTGATTCCTTTTATGGAATGTAATAACTGTGTCTTCAAATCTGATTGGCTAAATGAAAAAATCAATTAAAAAACACTATTTTAAATTAATTATCTTTTCAAAACTGAAGCCACTTGTATGTAGGCATAGCATCCATCTGATGCCACTTGTAAGTAGGCATAGCATCCATCTGATGCCACTTGTATGTAGGCATAGCATCCATCTGATATGTGATAAGTGTAGTTTTTAAATTGAGCAGTAAATAAATAAGTTGTTTGAGGTTATGAAAAAAAATTAATAGAGTATATAAAACATGGACAGAATGTCCTCGCAGAGAAAGAGAAAAATAAATCATTGTGAATCGTAATTTTCTGAAAAAAAGACCATTTTGACAGTATGTTCTGACAGACGAATAAGAACTGATTACCTGAACGGACCATCAGTATATTGTCTAATATTCATAATTACCTGGATGTACCATCAGTATATTGTCTAATATTCATAATTACCTGGATGTACCATCAGTAAATTGTCTAATATTCATACTTACCTGGATGTACCATTAGTATATTGTCTAAGACTCATAATTACCTGGATGTACCATCAGTATATTGTCTAATATTCATAATTACCTGGATGTACCATCAGTATATTGTCTAATATTCATAATTACCTGGATGTACCATCAGTAAATTGTCTAATATTCATACTTACCTGGATGTACCATTAGTATATTGTCTAAGACTCATAATTACCTGGATGGACCATCAGTATATTGTCTAAGACTCATAATTACCTGAACGGACCATCAGTATATTGTCTAATATTCATAATTACCTGGATGTACCATCAGTATATTGTCTAATATTCATAATTACCTGGATGTACCATCAGTAAATTGTCTAATATTCATACTTACCTGGATGGACCATTAGTATATTGTCTAAGACTCATAATTACCTGGATGTACCATCAGTATATTGTCTAATATTCATAATTACCTGGATGTACCATCAGTATATTGTCTAATATTCATAATTACCTGGATGTACCATCAGTATATTGTCTAATATCCATAATTACCTGGATGTACCATCAGTATATTGTCTAATATTCATCAGTATATTGTCTAATATTCATCATTACCTGGCTGGACCATCAGTATATTGTCTATTATTACTATTCATGTAAATTTCTTTAATAATAATTGCATCAATACTATTTTGGCATATTTTTTATGTTGAAATCAATGAGACGTGCATTATGCCATCTAACCTTGGGAAATATTTTGGCATATAACATGGAAGAAACAATGTTATTATATAAATATTCATCATTACCTGGATGGACCATCAGTATATTGTCTAAGTATCTGATTAGCTGCTGCTAGTTCAGGTATATCTGGTAGGTAATAAACTTCGTGGAAATGTTGATGTGTTGCTCCCCTAAAACCAAAATGAAAAATACACAAATGCAAGTTTTAAATGATTTGTAGTTAAAACATCATGAACAGAATTAAATAGCAACTCAATGTATAATTTAAAACAAATTTATTACAACTATTGCAAAACAAGATGATTTTATCTTCTTTTACTTCAAAGGTGAACTTCATGATAAGATGGAATTAGTTGCGTTTGTCTATAAAGATTTTTAAGACTTGCCAAAAATTTTTACAAGACAAGTCTTTTTTGAACTTCTGAACCCTGGATAAAAAATATTTTTGTATCACAACTTGGAAAACAGTGAAATATTTTATCAAATAATTTACAAGAAAACTTTATTTTGTTGAGAAACTAAATAATAATTTTACTGTACAATGTCAGTATATAAAGTTTTATTATCAACATAGCTAGTATATTTATTACCTGTTATCAACTATCATATAATTAAATATGTCAGCCACCTGTCTCGGTAGTTTGTCTAACAATGGTAATAGTGTAGCTATAACCTGTGACATCATTGGTCCAATATACTGACTCTCTAAACTGAAAGGCAAAATGCTGTTTAATAAGAAATGTTCATTGTGTGTAAACTTTCACAATCCTAAAATGGGGTATTCTCTAGTGAAAACACAAAGCAAGTTGAATTGGTTCCAGAATGTGAACTGTTTTTAGTGGTTAATACAGCATTTATTCAGTTCAAAGTGTCTGTTAAGTAGAAATTATTTTAAAATAAGAACTGCTTTAGTGGTGTATGGCTGTTACAAGGACTAGTTATTCCAAGCGCGTGCCGAGTCCCGAACTCATGCCGTTACCAATCTGGCGCACGCTCCTTCCCGTTTATTAGAGTTGTCCTTCTTGATTCAGGTCAAAGTAGGGTCAACAACATGTACAGCATGAGCATGCTGTTTGGTCATCTAACAACTTTTGTGCCGAAAAATCATAAATTTAGTTAATTGTATTCATTGATATTTAAATTTATGTGATTACTTTGTCTATGATCAAACAAAGACGTGTTTCTAACAAAAAAGAAGAGTTTAACGCATATTCATATGCGGAGGGACGGTCTCATGACAATGAACTGATGTTGCCATCGGAATGACTGAGTGAATGAAAATCATTTGAAATTGTGTTATCGTAGACGAACAAGTAAGTGTACTGTTTTAATATATGTGTAAGATGTCAATAATGACAAGATTCAGAATACATATGCCTGCACTGATTTGAAAATCTAGTCGCGGAGAGAGAGAGAGAAAGAGAGAGAGAGAGAGAGAGAGAGAGAGAGAGAGAGAGAGAGAGAGAGAGAGTGTGATAACATCAAGTGCCTATCATGACAAACGGTTAATTGAAAAAAAGTCGAGAAAAAAATAAACTGTGGCTGAAAAAGAGATTAGCCGGTCTATTTTTATTTTACAAAAAACAGAACCCCCCTCACAAAAACACACACACACGACAGAGAGAGAGAGGGGGTGGGGTGGGGATGATTCCTGTTGCACCTTCAAACATACATTAATTTTTTGACTGAAATTAAAGTCCCTGTGACTTAGGAATTTTAATAATAATAATAATAATTATAATGATCCAATAGAGAGAGAGAGAGAGATTTAAAATGTTTTACATTGTTATAATATCTATTATTTTAGATAAAATTTTGCACATTTACATATACTGACTTTAATAGGCCTATTTTCATTTTAATGTTTGGTTCAATTCTATATAAATTTGTGAAATTTATTAGATTTATTTTATATCATTAAAACTTATTTCTTTTTTTATTTTTCCAGGTTTGATATCTAGGAATTTGCCATTTGGAGATTTGGAGTGATTATCAGTATGACATAAATATCTACCATCAGTGTCTAGATATAATATATTCAAGAGTTAAAGGAGGATGTTTAATTTGATAAATCTTGTAAATTATTGAAAACTTCAACATAGTGATGTTATTGTTGTGAACCATTGACAAAGACTCTGAAGTTTAAAATTTTAAAAGTTCTTGAACATAGTCCTTCAAATTTAGAATATGAACTAATGCCTTATAACAAAGTTAAGGAGTAAAAACAAGATACATGTACAGCCTTTGGATAAACATGAAAGGTTTTATAAAAATACACAATTTCTGAAATATTTAAATATATATGAAATTTTACAATTTTTTATAATTAAAATTCAACACATGGTTATATGTAATTTTTTCTTTTTATTCAGAAAGGAAAAGTCCCTCAATTTAGGCTTAATATACCTGTATGCATGCAGGTGAATACAACACCCAAGTTGTCTGCTTTTTCATATGCTTAACATTAAAGTGCTCCTTTACATATTAACATGAATAAATCATTGGAAATGATTGCTGTCCAATTTGTATATAATTAATTTTTGTGGCCATCTTAGATGGAATTAAAAAACATGTGACCTCTGGCTGTATAAATCTGTTTAATTATGGCCTTTCAGATGAGCCACCAGTAACCTTTACAGCTATATGTTAATTGTTCAAGAAATACACATGGAACTGTTTTTGTGTATGAAGTCATGTTCAGTATTCTGTTCAGAGTGACATGGATGAATATGTGACATGTCTGATCTGATGTACCAATGGAATTTTAATCTGTTTTAATTCTTAAATGTTAATTATGATTACAACTTCAATTATTTTGCCAGTGATCATATGGAGTCATTGGATTATTGATCTTTTGACAACCCACCTTCTTTATTTTTTTGGTCAGTTCCACTGCAAAAGATGTTTTTGGTCAGTTCCATTTAAAAAGATTAAATACTTTCTACAGGAACTCTAGCCTTTCCCCCCCCCCCCCCCCCCCCACTGGAACTAACTGTCTGGTGAAAGAATCTTGACTGGGTAATTACATTTTTTCTTCTCTGCTCTCATCTTAACCCTCTTTAATGCAGTGAATATATTATGTTTTAAAACAAATATGATGTGCTCAAGTTAATTTATTATAAAATAAATTACATTAAAATTTTCTGTGTATGAATGAAAAACATCATAGAAAATAAGAAATTCAAAAATAGAACATAATTTTAAAAGATATGACACATATTTGTATATTTTGTTTAAAGTCTCCCTAATAAGGCTATTTTTTAAAATTCAGAAAATCTGTAAAATTTTTACATGTGTTGATGGTAGAAATAAGAATTGTTGAAATATCTGTAAAAAAAATTTTAATGAAGATACTTTAAATCACCTTTCCAAATATGAAAGATTCCATTTAACTATATTTCTTTTGGTGTTAAAATTTATTTACTTTATTTTACTTTTTATTTATTTTATTTTATTTTTAAATTTTATTTATTTAATGGGGAGTTCAAATGCTTAATAAAAAAAAATTGTTTCGAAACACTCAAATTTAATAATTTGTTGGTGCATCTTTCTTTTATTTATCACTTTTTCAGTATTTATCCAATTAATATTTAGTGGTTTTATTCAGACACTCGTGTTTCTTCAACCACCACATGATGACCCTCATTTGGCTTAGTAAAAGAATTCTTGTGAAATCTTTAATTTGTTGAAGATTGAAAACCTTTACTAAAAATTTAATAAATATAATAATAATATTTATTATTATTATTATTAACTGTTAGGTAAATCGCTTAATTGATTTTAGTGAAAAATAATTTGCATGATTTAATATTCCATAACTTTATAATAATAATAATAATAATTATTATTATTATTATTATTATTATTATACAAGTAGAGAGAGAACTGAATGGAAAATTATATAAAAAATCACATTTATAGCGATTTTAGTTGGTCAGAAATAGAATATTTAGAACATGTAAAAATGACGTAGTTTTAAAGTCGAAATTAAATTTTATCAATTTTTCCTACAAGTTATATTCATATACATGTACATGTGATAAATCCATTTTTCGAAAGTCATCATGGTAGGTGAGGTACCTGCATTTGTATAGAAAATTATAGAATTCAAATGGAAAAGAGTAACCTTTTATTTTGATCACAATTTTCGGATTTATGAGCTATAATGCTCTGTGATTTTCCTTCTTATCATGACCGATATACCGTTTATTTATTTATTATTTTTTCATATTACTAAATATACCATCACAAAAAGCGAAGATTATCGCCAATTTTTGCAGAATGTCACGGTATGTGTCCCTCCTGAGTGTAAAAAAATTAGAAAATCTACGTTGTTTTCTTCCATGATCTCATGCAAAATATCGAGTTAAGATACTTCTCTTACTACCATCAGAATGCGTTTTTCAACTTTTTGCCTTGAAATAAAATTATTCGGCATTCTTTGATGTACACGAGCTTCCGACCATTCGGAAAATGGCATCGAGACAGTTTTTTCTAGAAAACCGCAACTTTGAACACGATTATTTTTGTTAACAGAGCGAAAATCAAAAATCGCATTCTGATGGTCGAGAGATAATCGATCAAAGGTTTGAATTTTATTCAGAACGTCGAAATTGGTCTTGTGAGTTTTCTAATTTTTTTACACTACTGGGACCACCCCTCTCTGAAGCGTAAACAAATATGGCGGACATTGATTGCCAGCGGTGTACATTTAGCAGCCCTACGCATGCTCAGTAACGATAACCTTTTTTAATAAGGTAAAGAAGGGTTCTAACAGCCGTGTGGTGATTTCAGTATTTATTACATGTATTGAATTACTAGAAGCATAATTATTTTGTTTTAACTTTCCATATAGTTATCAAGTAGACATGTGAAATTTAATTTCAAAATCTCTTGGGAAATGAAACGAAAATTGTTTGACTTATCTGAGGTTCAATATAAGAGGAATGAATGGCAATCTCTGGCACTAAGGAGTAGGGTGGTGGATAGTTTTTAACTCACACATTTTGTCAAACTTTTTAGTGGCCAAAAGTCATACTGACATGATATTCTTGTTATCCATAATACATTTTTTAAACTCTAACAATGTTTGGTTTTTTTTGTTACTCACAAAACCTTGTACATACTATGAGTATTTCATACAGTTCAAACTTGTAGATTTAAAGAATTTAATTAAACCTTATAGATTTCTTTCATGATTAATAAAAATCAAAATGATGATGGTAACATAGCTAATGAAACATGTTGACCAAGTAATAAAATTTACCATTAATGTTTCATCAAGTGTTGAGATCCATTTATTTAATAAGTTTATAATTTTTAAAAGTGACAATGAGTTCATTAGGTTTGCTTTTAATTTTTATCATAATTTTTTTTTCAATTTCATTTCTGAATTTTTAAATGAAGGAATGATTCCTATATAAAGAGGCTATTTAAAAATTTGGAAAAGGTTTAAAATTACATATAATTAAGTTTTCACTGTACTTCTTAAATTAAATCAGAAATATTGGCTGTGTTAACACTAAATTTGCAAAAAGAGTATTTCGGAATCAAATATAACATTCTTATTAGTGACTAAATGATTTGATGCTATTTATTAATTAAAAAAATGGATGAGAAGTAATATAATCTCAATTACACGTACTTTTTATTTTTTTTTATATATATATAATGATAATCACAAGTATCACCTACCTTCTGACAAATGAATTCCAAGCTCGACAGGATATATTTATAAATTCTGGATCTTTAAATTTTAAGCCAATTCTAGAAGCAAAAAAATAAAAAATAAAAATAAATAAATAAACAAATAAATAAATAAATAAATAAATAAAAATAAACAAACATGTATGCAATGTAATTTTTTGATAGTTTTCAAGCAGTGGTAGTTTTTGCCAATAGATGATACAAAATTTGTCAATTCAAGTTGCCTGAATAAAAAATTCTAACAAAAATACATTGAAGAAGGTTTAAGTCCACGATACTAAATTGAAGAAATGCTTACGTTGAAGTGTTGATGATCTTGGGGTCCAAATCCCAGTAAGTCAGAACTTAAAAATGTTGTTACAATTGTAAGCCTTAACAATTGTTTATTTTAATTAGTTATTGTACATGTTTAAAACAAATATTCATACACACCTTAGTGTATTAAAAATTCTAAACCTGATAGTTCCTATGTGTTTTGGTCCCATTAACTTCATCAATGGTATTAAACTGGCCAGAATCTTTAATGAAAGTGAAAATCAGATTAGTGTAAATAACAAAAATGATATATTTTTATGCACAAAATTTAACAAAACTGACATTATGCCATGGTCTGTCTATCTGTCTGAAAACAGCTTAATGAATAAATATCTTGATGTGTAACTTCCAATTTTGGTCACATGACAATTTTCCTGAAACTTGATTTACAATCTTTCTAAATTAAACACTCTGAAACAGATAATTGGAGGCAAAAAGCTAACAAGATATTTTAATTCTTCTGGGTTTAAAGTCACTAGCATGGTAATTTTGCAATTTTGTTTTAAATAGGTAACACATTCATGCGTTAAATCATTATGTCAATTCTTAATTACTACTAAACATTTCTTTAGAAGGAAAATTGTATGTGCAATGGAGATTTGACATGTTGTAAATGGTGAGAGAGATGTGTTTGGTGACCTTTTATGCCATATACACAAAAGCATCATTTGTTTGCCTAACCTTTTAACATCTAAAATCACAACACGACAATGGGAACATTTTACTCAACGTTAAGGTATTTCATGGCTTTCACAGATTGCACTGATACATTTTTTGTGATTTCTTTTTACAACTAGTACTTATATTAGTGTATTAATCTCTTTTTTAAATGAAAACTTTTTCCATATTTGAATGTCAAAAACACAATGATCCTGACAACAGCATATCATACCAGTTTCTTGTCTTCTACTGCAATCACTACATTCAGAAGTTTGGAATCAAATGATTTTATTATAGGTAGAAGTCTTGGTTGTAAATAGTCTGCCTGTAATTGAAAAAAAAAAAAAATAAGGACAGTCGCGATTTATCATGGAAATTTCATCCCCGAATCAATAGATGTGAAAGCCGCCTAAATTTGGGTTATCTATCCTTATTCAACTTCCATCAATGTACGAGAGAGGCTGAACTTTGTAACGGACTAAAAAATGGGTTAAGAGTCAAGACTTCACACAGGTGATAGCTATTTTTGAGAAAGCTTTGCTTTCGCGAATAAAAAAACAAATTGTATCAAAATTATTTACTGCACTGCAATAAATACATGTAAATAAGAATATGTACATGTTTTTATGAACAATCAATACCAATGTCCATAGTTCTTCTGCATTTTTTGTTGGGGCGTCATGCTATGTTAATTTCAATTATAAAATTGACACTGTTATGATAGAAACCATCTGTTCTACAGATTTATGGGTCATTATGTTATAAAGCACAAAAGTTAAATTTTAACAAAATAATCATTTGGTTTGAATTTTAGTCAAATAAAATGAATCAACGAAAAATGAAAACTTTTTGTTTAACAGATATTAAATAAAACACATCAAAACTGTCAAAATTTAGGTAATAACAATGGAGTTTTTTCTTTGAAGTAAAATGATAAAGGTTTTTCAGATATTTTGTTTAAATTTAAATTTACATCTTAAATTTTTCAGAGTAAACAAAAAACATATTTTTATATTCTCATACTTTTCATAAGTTGTTTAGAAACATAATTTGATATAGTAATAATAACGTCTTTAATGTTACCATTTCTTCTTCAGTGGTTATATCTTTAGCTCCTCTTTTAATCCTCTCATCGTCAAATGACGACACATATTTTAATCCGCGCTTGATCTGTAAAAATTTTAGTACAGTAAAACATATGTAAAATGACAAGGTAAGGTTTTTTGCTTAAATTACACATACATGTATTACAACCAAAAGCATCAATAAAAATAAGATATGCAACTCTCATAAAATAACTGATTTTATACTTGGATGTAAAAAATACTGCATGCAATTTGAAATCAGAGAAAAAAAGTTACTGTGGGTTATGTCAGAACTTGTAATGTCATTTAATTTGGTTTATGATAACAATGGATTTACAGATCTTATAAGGTATATTCTCATCAAATTTTTTATTGATTTCTCTCTAGAAAGGCTGCTCTAACATAATTACATACCTCGCTATAGTGTGTGCTTAGATAAAGACACAGCTCTTCGTGAACTTGAAGGAAATTCCCTTTCAGAAAATCTTTTATTTCACCTTTAGCCTCTGCCTGGTTAATAAAGAAAATAAAAGAAAGAAATAAGTAACTGAAAAAGTTGTATTTGGCAAGTCAACACAACAAAAAATTTGACACAATACATATTTATTGAAAAATGATTGAAAACAATAATTATCACACATCTTTTACTTAACAACATAAAGAGGAATTTCAGTTCTGATATTGATTGCACATGATTGTTGTACAAGTATTTCAATACTAAATTCGTAATACATGTATCTTGTATTAAAATATTTTCACAATAAGGCTTATCAACTGTTATTCTCACCACAAGTTCACATGCTTTTTGGAGTTTGGGGCGTTTTTAGTACTGACTCAAGTACATGATAACTATCACAATGTGCTTCAATACTGCAAATTAACATACCAATGATTTATAACTGTCACATTCACTCTATTTGTGATAGTTTTTCATTCATATGAGGAGTAGAATGGAGTAGAGTAATGGTGTTTTATGCCCTGATCATGGTTTATTTACTTATACCAAGGCAGTCAGTTTTGGGATGTTGAAAGAAACCAGAATGCCCTGAGAAAACCACGGACCTTTTACAATATGATAAATTTTCTCCAACTAGAACCTGCCAGTGTGGATTTCAAACCTAGGAGGTGAGAGGCACATTGAACTACATGTACAAATCCATTTTGATCTGAAGAGATAATTTTATTTACAAGAGCATGTGGCATTATTGCATTGTGTGGTTTAGAAAATGTAAGCTGCACTTCTCTAACGTCATTATCAATTCTGCTACAGATGTTTATTCACCATTTTATAGTTAGGTAGTATTTTTACTTATCTGTCTAAAACCATGATTTTCTTACTTACCTCAAAGAATTTAATAGCTTTAGCCATTTTGTCTGCGGCTTGACAGTATCTGATCAAATAGGAGAAAATCTGTACAAAGTTTCTTAGCAAAAGTCTTTCTCTACTCTAAAAAGGAAACAAGATGTGTTTATTTAAAACCTCCATGTCTTCACTTAATATGTAATTAATGTTAGAGGTAATAATCAATCTTCTCAAGTCAAAACATTTAGTTGTTATACAAAGGTCATTGTCAACTGTTAACCATTTTAAAGCTAGTGCATTACATTCAAGATATATATATATATATCTTGAATGTAAACCACTAGCTTTAAAATGGTTAAAGACATGGAAAAGTCTAAGACATGTTAAACATACTAAATAAACATGTTTGTCTCAATGGTATTATTAATATAGACAAGAGAATACACAGTGATTTTCCATTACAGCAGAGTAAATGCAAGTCATAACTTCATTGAGTTATATTGATTTTCCTGCGATCCATTTGTGAAAAAATGTTCTGAACACAGTTTTCCTCGTAGTAACTGAATTTCCTTCTTATTAAGTCTCTCTCTCTCTCTCTCTCTCTCTTGTTCTTTCCATCCCCCCCCTCTCTCTCTCCATTTCTCTAATGATACAAAAAATCATGTTTTTACCGGTTCATCTAGAATTGTAGCAATCATTTTGATGAGAGCTGAGGAATCTTGTGTGGCTTTAGTTATCAGATGGGGTACCATGTATGTCACTGTGACCTAAAATCAAAATAGAAAGAGAAAAATAAAATTGTTTCTATCTGCAGAATTCAATCATTGTTAATTTTTAAATCTTATGCAAAACCTTTATTTATTAAAACTGAAAATTTAATAATCAATCTCTTGAATCTGTTGAAGTGTAAATATTTTTACAATGGCAAACATGTAAATTGATTTTTACATAATCAAAAATGCAGATGAGCTGGTGTCTACTTTTGATGGAGGTGGAAGAAATGTATCTTTAAGCATTTATTTATGATTTTAGTATTTGAAAAACAATGATTTTAGTTGTTATATTTATCATCTTTATAACTGTAAATATCGGATTTCAGTTACTTTTTTAAAAAATCATCAGAGTGTGAACTATGAATGAAGGCAATTGGCCAAATCAATAATAAACAACTTAAAAATTTATTTTTAAAAAATAATAATAATAAATAAATAAAATAAAATCTTTTGTCTTGATTTTTTTTGGTTTCATTATATAATTACCTTTAAGAATTCCTCTGCACTTGGATATGTCAGAACTTCTGCTACATTTTTGAGGATTAGTTTCGCAGCCATTCCTCCATGTTTTACATGTGCTTCATGCATTGATTCTACCAGTATCTATCAAAATAAATATCACAATATCTAAAAAATAAATATCACAATATCTAAAAAATAAATACCACAATCACTAACAAAATAAATATCACAATATAAAACCCTTGTTCAAATATAAAATGAATCATTGGAACTCTAAATTTTAAATGGTTTCATTGGACAACTGGAAAACAATTTAATTGCTAAGTTCAGTTTTCAATTAATTAGATGTAGAAAAAACAACATTTTTCCCATTGATAGTATGTAAAAACAATCGTGTAATTCGGGGCAGGTACAAAGAAGAATATATGAGAGTACTAAAGTTTGAATTTCTGAATTTTTAAATTAAATTTTGACTTTGTATCTTTCACTCATAATAACCAGAGCATTCAAAAATAACTGAAAAAATAGCTGTTGTTTCAGTTGACAGTGAATTTTAGCCCTCTAAAAGAAATAAATATAAAGATTTGTATTATTTAGAGTAAATCTTGCAGTATCTTTTTTCTAATTCTAGGTAATTTTATTATGTTTTTCAATCACATGTATAAGCAGTTAGATGACAGATCATAAATTTTCGACTTCAATATGCAGTGTACTGTTATATGCACAGATATACCATTTTAAACAATTTGTGATCTGTATCAGGGATAAACCTAAGTTTCAGAAAAACTGGAATTAGAGAAATCAGAAAAAAACATAATGAATTCCACGTTGTGAGACCTTTTAAATATGAATGTTTCATAACATGAGTTTACTTAAATATCTAGTAATCAAACAAACAAACAAAACTTATCAATTCTAAATTAATGTAGTTTTACCTTGCAAATCTTGAACCTTGATTTAATGAATAAATTCTGTACTTTTGTTTCTTTATGCTTAGCTATGGACTTAAGCTGAAATAAAAATATTTAAATATTTAACAAATTAATCAATTGAAGAAAGTATTTATATGATGCATCATTCAGGTTTTATCATGACATCAAACTTTCCAACAGTATCTTATCATCTCCCCATACAGAAATCAAGACTCACTTCCAACTGCTTAATGCTTAAGAAAAATGTTTTTTTTCCCTTAAACAGATTCATTTGTTAAGTCTTACATTAGGTAATGGTATCAAGGTAGTGCTTTACAAAAATCTTAATGAAAATATTGATGACGACAGTGATAATTTAACATCTATGTCTCATCACCATTACTATGACATGATTGGACAGAATTCATCTTACCTGTTCATAAACCATAGCACCGACCATTTTTACTGGAGACAACATACTCTGTAACAGACTTATTATAATCCACAGTAACAAATCGTCATCAGCAACTCTATAAAAATAGGAACAGACATATTATAATCCACGGTAACAAATCGTCATCAGCAACTCTATAAAAATAGGAACAGACATATTATAATCCACAGTAACAAATCGTCATTGGCAACTCTATAAAAATAGGAACAGACATATTATAATCCACGGTAACAAATCATCATCAGCAACTCTATAAAAATAGGAACAGACATATTATAATCCACGGTAACAAATCGTCATCAGCAACTCTATAAAAATAGGAACAGACATATTATAATCCACGGTAACAAATCGTCATCAGCAACTCTATAAAAATAGGAACAGACATATTATAATCCACGGTAACAAATCGTCATCAGCAACTCTATAAAAATAGGAACAGACATATTATAATCCACGGTAACAAATCGTCATCAGCAACTCTATAAAAATAGGAACAGACATATTATAATCCACGGTAACAAATCGTCATCAGCAACTCTATAAAAATAGGAACAGACTTATTATAATCCACGGTAACATGACACCTTCCCCACCTTTGAAGTACTGCAAGTATACAGCTTGCTTTCCTAACTATTCTAAACCACTGTATTAATGAATTTTGTAACACTTTCTCAAAAATGAACAGAAATAAAGTTTGTGATTGTTCACTACCTTGAGTCAGATTGTAGTGGTATATCACTCACTACTAGTCTTGCATCCACAATTATCACAGAATATATCTTAACAGAAATACATTGCTGTTGTAGGGATTTTTTATAATTTAATATCTGTTAAACTGCAGATCTTTTCATACTTATGTTGAATATGACACTAAGAGCATCATGTAAATTTTCAACAAGTAAAATCCCTGTAATGATAAAATTTTCATTTCTGGATATGTTTTATAGTAATGAACATAAGCAGACTAATTCTATCCTATGACTAGCCTTGAGTAAGTGAACTTATGAATAAATTTATTGGATTTTCAATGAAAATTTAGTAAAATTCACTGTCATCAATCAAGTAACACAAATAGACCCATTTTAGAAATAACAAAAAACAACTGAGTACAGTTAAGCTAAAATGTAAATATGTAATATACATGTACATGTAAGAAGAATTTTGATAACTTAAAGGGAACACTATTTGATTTTTACTTTGAGTTACAAGCATATTTTATGTGTTCAAAAATCATGAATGCTTATCATTAATTTTTTAAATATAGCCACCAAAATGGAAAAGACACATCTCTTAGCTCATTAAGAAATAAAGTGACAGGTAAATCATTAGAAAGCTCTGTATGTTGTTTATAACAAAATTTAAAAAACGTGTGAATTTAAACATTACCTTCCTAGTTGCCCAATAGCAATGATGATTGTCTCCTGTAAGCTTATGTTATTAACCTGACATGCTCTAGCTGTTGACTCTTCAAGTTTCAGTCTAACCATCTCATATACATCCTTGTTACCATCACCAATCAAATAACTTATCACATATCTATAAAAAAAAATAACCAATCAAATAACTCATCACATATCTGTAAAAAAATAACCAATTAAATAATTTATCAGATATTTGTAAAAATGACCAATCAAATATTTTTTAACATATCTGTGAAAATAACCAATCAAATAACTTATCACATATCTGTAAAAAATAACCAATCAAATAACTTATGGTTATAATAAAACATTAATCAGTTGAATACTTCAAAACATATTTGCAAAAAAATTTAATAAATTATCAATCAAATAAATTATAACATTCCTGTAAAAATAAATCAACTATCAAATTCACAAGAAGTTTATACCACACACACACACACACACACACACACACACACACACACACACACGTACATGTATATGTACATGTAAATAAAGGTTTCACAGATACAAAAGATTACATAATGCAACTGACAAATGAGACTGACCAATGAAAAAGTTCTATTTTCAAATTTTTGTTACAATTTTACCTTTTTTTAAAAATAAAGACCAGAATAAATTGATACAAGAGACTTACCCAAATTTTCTTCTGATATCATAATTTTGATCATCTATCAGCGATAGACATGACTTTAACATATTCACCGAGGCCGGATTGTTAGAACGGACTCCAATATGTCCAAACATCCTCTTCAAACTCTCTATCAATTCTAAAACAAATAATAAAAGTTTATTAAAATGAAAAATAACATATTGTTTTCTGTCCTTTTATAAATTATAATACCTTTTAAGACTTGTGATAAATTAGTTACTGTAACAGTTGAATCTTGCTATAATTTCTTTTAATTTTTATGTTTATAATCACTTTAAAAACCAACTTTTTGAAGAAGAAAAGCATCAGCATCCACACAAAGGTTTTAACTAAAAGAAAAATTAAAATTGTTTTGAGAGTTATCTTTTGTCCACAAGACTCACAATCATACTAACATAAAAGTACTTACTTAATTTGATGTCAGTATCTTTGGCTTGAAGTAACGTTAAAAATGGACTAAACATGTTGGGATCTACAAGACGAGGCCGTTCCTTAGATCTCTCATCTGTATCTTTATCTGACAAAATAAAAATAAACATAACTTTTAAACTTCAAAAATATTTTGGAATCTTTAATGTCTACCTGCATTGATTATTGTAACATGAGCAATAACTCAAAAAGATTTGTATACAAAAACATATAAAACACATAAAACAACTTTCAACTTGAAATGGAGTGGAATTATTGTATTTTTCGCACTAGTCAGAAGTATTTCTCATACTGGTATATCAAAGCATTGGTTGTGGTATGGTGGAGAAAAACTTTGTGCAAAGAGAAAAGAGTTTCTTTCTAGGATTTGCACCAGTAAGACTCATTCCTAAGTGATGAGAAACTATAATCCGTGGTTCAGACCTCTTGTAATCCTTAATACATGGTTTAGACCACATGGTCTCCAAGATCACTCAACTTGTTAGGGATAAAGCTGATGATATCTATAAGAATGGATAGAAAATAGAAAAAAAAAACACTTTTTAAATACGTTACATATACAACAGATCCTGTAAAATCTATACTTTGTGTAAACTGAAAACCTGTCTAAACTTAACTCCTTGTTACGACTTTAATATTGTTTCTTTAAAAAATTTGAAAAACCGCATATTGTATAAGTATTTATTTTAGCTGTGTATTAATATTGGTTCTTTTGGCTTTAAATTAATTTCTGCCAATATTAATACACTTCAATATTAATTTTAGCTCACCTAAGGGGAAACAATGACAGCACTAATATTAAAACATACTAAATATTTGAGACCCTTGGAAGTGCCAAATATAATACACACTTATATAAATACTAATACAGTAACTCTTTTATCCAATAAAGTTTTGGTCTGGAGGGTAAATACATGTATTTTTGTATATAAGAATCATCAGTGTAAACCTATTAGATTTAAGTTCAGACTCCTTAATGTCAACCATATCTTCATTTAAGAAATGACTTTTTTTTTGTCAGTGTTCTTGCGTTATGAATGACTATGGGCTGTCACAAATTGCATGAACAGCTAAGCCGTTCATGTAAAATTTGCAACAGCCAATTGTCATTCATAATGCATGAACAATGACAAAAGAATGTCATTTCTTATATTAGCAATTTCTTTAACCATTTCAGTTCTATTTCAGATGATATATCCTAAAAATCACTTTTAAATATGTCAGTTTACTGCCAACATCCACATCGTCAAAATGGAATATCCCAACGCCATGACGTCAGAAAGTTCAGAAAGGTCATTAGAGTTCATAGCATATGACCCCAAAGAAGAGTAAAAGAGTCATAGAAAGAAAGATTATAGCAACTGTAAATATAATAACGGTAATATACATGTATATGGTACATACCTGATGTTAGGTCACATGACATACACATAATCTCTTTGCAATCCAACAATCCTTTAGAAGGATCACATATATTTTTCCTAAATTGTAAAAAAAATACTCAAACAATAAACTTAACTTATTTATGAAGATACATGTATATCATCTAATCAGGATATTTAATACTATAAAATATCAAAGAAAAGTTTTAGATCAATAATTTGTAACCCTTATCAACATACTAAATAGAAATCTGGAATACTATCAGAGATAAATTTACTAGTTTATTGTTTCAGAATCCTAAAAATAAATGACAAAAAAACTTGCAAATTGGCATCAATGTCTTTAACGTTTGTTCATTTTATATCATCATTGTAAAATATATTTTTTTTACCTTTATTTTCACATAAAAATTACTATTTTTTACATGTTATCATTATAATTATGATTATAATTGTTTGGTCATTATGTCAGCAAATTTCACTGAAAATTTTAATTTTATTCTTTATTTGATGTTTTACCTCCATTCAGTTCTGGCAAGAAAAATAACCTTGATATTTTATTCTAAATTCAATATTTACAAATTGTGATAAGAATGGATTTATATGTACCTCACAGATGTTTTTCTGCAGACGACACAAGCTAATATTCCCGCTAAATCAGCAATCACTTCCTGTATCTCTTGACGTGTGTCCTCAACAAGGGGACTACAAAATGTTTAATAAAAGATAAATATTTCTCAACAAGAATTCCATGGATTTAAATGTCTCGCCAGGTTAGTTTTTGATAAAGTAAGAAATTACTTTAACATAAACTTTCACATTTTAACAAACGGCCGCCACCACTACCACCACTTCCGCCGCCTACGACACCGGAAAAGTAACACCTAAGTTTTGCCTTATGGCAATGCCAGGCCTGACAAAAATAGAATGTATACCTACAGCCCTAAACAGGCCCACTTGAACCCCTTAAAATATGAAAATGTAGAAGTTGATAACTTGGATACTCGTAGTTAAAATTTAGTCAAAAATGTAAAAAAATGCAATTTGGTCTAAGGTTCTAGGTAATAATTGAAAACGCATAAATAATGGCTCCCAAAGGTGCCTAACATGAAGCCCTGAAATACAACTAACATGTAATGTAGAACTTGTTAAACAAAATGGTTTGCATTTGGTACAAGGTGTAAAAAAAGGGGGTTAACGGCTGACTAATGGCATCAGTTTGTGTCCTGATAAACAGACTTACTGTATCAGTTGATAAACAAGATGGTTGGCATTTGGTCCAAGATGTAAAAGTAAAAGTGGAAAAGACATAATGGCTCCTTTCTTTACTTCTGTATCATCGTCATTCTGAAAATAAATATTAAGTAATACATGGTGAAATCCACATCATATATCATATCTGACCAAGACCCCAATATCAGACTGAGGACTTTAGCACACAAATTAAGCCATATCAAGGTATGCAGGAATTACATATTTAGTACTAAGTGTGATAAATATAAATAATATACCCCTTCTTATCCTCTTAAAAAATGTAATGCAATTTAATAAAGAATTTAATTTCTTAATTCCATTAATTACAATTATAATATTATAGTAATATGCTAGGTAATAATTTTTCTGTTTGATATATCAGGGTCTGCATAAATGAATGGCAAATTTATGACTTTGAAAATATATGTATGGATGAATTAGTGGTGATTTTTCACCTTAGCCAACATTCTATCTTATATAAGTTCCAGAAAGGCAGTGTCCCATAGAAAATCTGTGATCTTCAGAAAATTGACAATCTTTCTTACATTTCCATTTCCAATATTGTATTTAAACCTCCTTGATAAGATATACTGTGATCAGTAAGTGTTCACTTGAGATTACCTGGTCACAAGGTTCTAAACATGATCCAATATATTGTCTTAAACAACACTTGTATTCCTGCTAAAATACTATCAGTCAGCAAATCAAATGTCACATTTTACATGTATTTTAAAACCACATGTATATATAAAGGCCACTTTCAAGTAGAGGGACCCTTAGACAGCAAATCAAATGCCACACTTTACATGTATTTTAAAAATACATGTATAAATATAAAGGCCACTTTAAGTAGAGGAACTCTCAGACAGCAAATCAAATGCCACACTTTACATGTATTTTAAAAATACATGTATATATAAAGGCCACTTTTAAGTAGAGGGACTCTCTTGAGACATTTCTCATTGATATTTCTGATGTAGTACACTAAATACTGGTGCATTTAACATAAAAACTTATGCATGCTTGCTTGAACACATGGACTCTCCATTTAACATAAAAACTTACACATGCTTGCTTGAACACATGGACTTTCCATTTAACATAAAAACTTGCGCATGCTTGCTTGAACACATGGACTCTCCATATAACATAAAAACTTATGCATGCTTGCTTGCTTGAACACATGGACTCTCCATTTAACATAAAAACTAATGCATGCTTGCTTGCTTGAACACATGGACTCTCCATTTAACATAAAAACTTACGCATGCTTGCTTGAACACATGAACTCTCCATTTCAATGCTACTTCCTTTGGGAAACATGATAAGGCTTTTAGACAAAGGAATTTGACATGGCTATCTGAAAAACATATATAACATAGCAATGATTTAGACAAGAGTTTATTAAATAATCTCAGGGTAGTGTAATAAAAAATATTGCACTTAATTCACAGTATTTAGGCATTGTTATCATTTGTGACCGTGACTAGGAAAATCGGTCCTGTTGCGCTATGACGTCAAACTGAGAAAATAGGTTCGAAAAATCGACGTCAGCAAATTGCGCACCTTGTTTTAAATTTTTTCGGAGCTAAACCACAAAACTTATTGTGCAACCCAAACCACATGTTTAAACAATTTATGCTTTATGTATACATGTACTAAATTGTAGACTTTGACAATAATAGGATATCTATATTTGTAGTGAAAATTATGAATTTGTACACATATTTACCCTTTATTTTCCGTGTCGTATAGAAGTAAAACATTTCCCGTTTCCCATTTCCATACGGTCCTTTCATGTTTGATGATTGATAAAAAAATTGGTTTAAATATCAAATGCAAATCATGTATTTTCCTTACCGCTGCATTAATCGTAAGATTTTTTTAAATACATATTTTTAGATTTTGAAATTTAAATTAATTTGAACAAATATGTAAAAATAAATGCAGTAAACAGTAAATCATACTTAAAAATAACTCTCTCTCTCTCTCTCTCCGCGTTTTAGATGCAAAAAACACGCATAAATATACTAAAGATCTGAGTTGTTATTTACATGAGGAAAGAAGATTCCCTAATGTAGTTCTTCATTTCTATACGGAAAAGTCGACAAACTAATACAATTGTAAAACGAGGATTCACATACCTTAATTATTGGTAAAATCAATGTTGTATAAAAACGTAATGGTTTATATTGTGTGATATTTTAAAAAAGGATATCAATATTCAAATAGGTATAGTTGTACAGGAGCTGGAACTCCTCTTGGCCTAAATCGAGAGAGAAAAATGTTTGTGTACGATGATCTAGAGTTTGAAGACTGCTTTTAAACTGTCTTCTATTAAGTCCATACGACGAAACCAGACATGGGTCAATAATTAGACCGCCAGTTGCACGTCCATGTACTTTAAATCAAATGCACCTACAAACAGATTTATCAAACATCTACAAATTTTATTTATTTATTTATTTATTTATTTATTTATTTATTATTTATTTTGGAGAAACAATTTTAATTTTTTTTTTTTTTGGAGAAAACAATTACCAAAACCTTTTAAAATTCTTATCGATATAAAATCTGAAAACTAGACAATGAATTTTAATTTTTATAATTTTATATTGATAATATTCTTTCAAACAAAATTTCAGTAGTCAGAATAAAAATATTTCGTCACTCTCCAAGTATCTTACAAATCTTTTTCATATTTAAAACAATCATGGTAGTTTTAATTTCGATCGTGACGATATAAAAAATCTGTCTTTTTTATTTTTTTTATTTATTTAATCTATTTATTTATTGTTTATTTATTTATTTATGTTTTTTTTTTTTTTTTTTGGTTTTGTTTTTTTTTTTTTTTGCTTAAAAAAGTTTAAGCACATCAGGTCTAGCTTTCCAAGTTACTGAAACAAAATGATGAAAAAAGCACAAATTAATACGCACAATATCGACAAAGAAAAACAACGAGGACTCTAGTAAAAGTGTTTTGTTCTCGGTCACATTTGCTGTTGCCAAGTATATATTTTTTCAGATGGAAATTTTCTTCTTCTGTCATTAAATATTAAACTTTGTTCGATTTAAAATCATTTTTCGTAGATCAGGTAAGAAAATTACAAAATAAATATGCATGCCCCGAGATCATCTTCTCTTCTGGAAAAATTCAACAACGGCACATTCTTTTACATGGTCATAGATTTCAATTCAAAAAATAATGCCAATAAATTTAAAAAGCCAATCTACACCCGTAAAACATTACTGACATCGGGTAGGAGGAAGAATCTGATATTAAAGAATCAAAGTTTGGGAAATATACTACTCAAAATTTGCTAAGGATCAATTCTTTATTTTAAAATTCTTTTATTTTATTTTAAAAAAAAAAAAAAATATTGGTTTTGCACAAAAACATAAATAAAACTTAGTACCAATATGCTACTGTTTCCGTGTAAATTGATTTGATATATCATGTGTGAAAAAAGTTTCAGTGTGAACTAATACACCCGTGATTTCTAAGTGCCACTAGCTGTACTGAAACCCAATTTGGTTCAAATTGTCAGATTAATAAAATTTAATCAAATTAATTTTTAATATGCCTCAAATAAGGTTAAAAAGACTATTAACAGATACCCAGATGAAATGCAAAACGATATTTCATTGAGTGATATCTAATCAAGAACTCTTCAAGAGCTT